>OVBE01001597.1:0-35563 GCA_900406425.1 Iberis pinnata
TGAACGTGTACTATCTGGTCTCTGTGGATTCGATACCCTTTACTGTGCTACATTGATTTGTTCTCTGCAGTATTTGTTTTAGGATTTAAATTCTACACCTATCACATGTTCCAACGCCTCATCTTTCTTTGTTCCAAATGCACGTCTTGTAACGTTCCACTTTGAGGAGGCATGGTGGAAGTTTCAGGATAATATCGAGCACATAAATATATAGTCTATAGACGGTCGGTGATGCGGTTCGGTAGAAAGTGGACATTGTTGTGGTGAGTGAGTATTGTTAGCTATGGTTGGGAAAGAGAAAGTTGGCTTTTTCCCTGACGTGTGTGGTGAATTGATAGACGTACTTGTAGCCAGACTCTTGTCTCTCTCTTCTTGCTAAAATATGCATCTTGTTGATAGGCATAAGCTTATGCGCAATGTTCACGTGCGGGAGTTCGATGTTTGAAGCTTTTAGGATCGGGGTGATCCATCCACCAATGCTCAATGCGGAGTTGCGTCCTTTCTAGTCTATGTCCAACCCTTAACTCCTAATAAAGATTCCAAAACCAGCTTCATTGTGCTTGGTCTGTAGGTTTCTAATCCCGGAAAAAGCTCATTGTCATCCTCATGAACTTCGGCTCATCATCCAAAGCATAACCCCTTCTCGTCTTAACTAGAAGGAGTGGGTGAGGAGCTTGTAAATATATCTTAACGTAGGGTGACGAATGTTAGCACTTTTCTTTTACCCGCTAAGAATGTTCCCGAACCGGTGTACTTCCATATGATCTCTGTTTCCCTTACTACCGCTTTAAATTTATCACATCCTTCGGCCGAGAAACTGTAAATCTTAGCCACTTGGTTAAGCGTCATTTTATAAACTGTCCCATCAAATCCCTTGAATCTAATTCGGCCTCCGCCGTCAACTTGTGCTATCTTGCCTTCGTAATAGTAAATTCTCAATGTCGCTAAGAACATGCAAGTGTGTACTTTGTATGACTCGACGCACATGTTGAGCGTGCTATCAATCCCCATTCCACTAAGTATCATCTCAACATCGTCATAGATTCCTAGCGTCCTCAGAGTATCCAAATCCGGAAATATGGATTCAACAAAAGCCGTCTCCATGAAAGTTTTATACCATTTTTGCTCGAAAGATTTCTTCAAAAGGTCTCTAACTATTGGAGTTTATTGTTGCATTGGTGCTGTCATATAAACATTGGTTTCGCTATTGACGACCCTTCGACTAGTCCTTAAATTCCGACCGGTTGGTTCATTGATAGATATTCCACTTTGCCCTAGTCTTTGTTTTTGCAACTCCTTTTTCCTTCTCTTCTCTTGTATGCTTCCTAGGTGCCATGATTATATCCTACAAAATAAGAAATCGACGTAAGAACTTACACCCATCTACAATCGAACCAAGGAAGAACATTTGCAATATCATTATGATTCTAAACTAATCATATTAGTACTCAAACATGTCATCATTGTAGAATTCTCAAGATTTAAACAATGCACTTACTCATGTTTTAAATGTGTATCACATAATTCTCATAAGTTTGAAATATAAATTCAAAGACTACAAAATTATTGAGAATTGATCAAAGTTTAATGGATAATTTTCGTTAGTCTATTCTATTTATCATAGACACATTCTCAAGATCCTTTATAATCCACAATGCAATGCCCCCAAACTTTTTCCAACATTGTTCAAGAACTTTAATTCTAAAATTTTGGCAAAATTATGGAATTGTGGCTCAATCACTTATGGAAACAACAATGTATCTAAAACCGAATGATTCCCTAAGCTTTAGAGTCAACGATCAACCCTAAATCATGAGAAATTTTGTTTTCAATTGTGGGTGAATAGTAACTTCAAAAATCAAGAGTTTATAATCATACTTTGGTCTGATGAATGAGAGTGGGGTTGGAAATAGTTTAAAAAGCTTGGAAAATCCAAGAGATAGCAGAAAGTATCTTTGAAATTGGTTGAAAAATGAGTTAAGAATCAAGATTTTTGCAAATGTTTTGAGAAAAACCCTTGAAGAAATCGCTAAAGGAGAGAAGAAGTGAGGAGAATAAGTGTTTTCCCTTTTTTTATATCTCAAATTGGGATTAGAAACCAGTTAAAATTGGTTAAAATCAAAATTTAAGAAGAATTTTTACCAGGGATCGATTTGGCTAACCGATCCTGTTAATCGACATATACCTCTGATATTGCGAATTTTGCTTGGATCGGTTTGGCCAACTGATCCGCCAAACCAATCCAAGTCCCTGAAAAAATTTCAAATTCGTGTGGATTGGTTTGGCTAAGCCGATCTGCCAAACCGATCCAAGTCCTTGGGAATGCAAAATTGCTCAGATCGGTTTGGCTAAACCGATCTTGTTCATTATTTTATTGGAAACACACTAAACGTGCACCAAAGCATACTCAAACGACCTAGAGGTTAGCAAAACCAAATTCATGTCAAAATAAACCTAAAAACCTAAGAAAAATACTTAATTTTAAAGTATATGTACAAAGGATACCATGGTACTCCCTCCCAAACTGGCTTGTTTTAAGTCACTAAGCTTGAATCTTTTTTGAGTTCTAATGACCCTGAGACGGTTCCCCAAAGAGAACCGAGGTCCCTTCTGAAAATGACTCTATCAGCTAGATAAGGCTTGATCCTATGCCCGTTCAACGTTAACTTATCTTCAGCCTTTGAAATCAAAGTGACTGCTTCATAAGGTAAGAACTCCTCGATTACAAACGGACCAGGGCATTTTGACTTCAATTTCCTTGGAATTAGCTTGAGTCTTGAGTTGAACAAAAACACTTGATCACCAACCTTGAATTTTTTGACCAAAATCTTCTTATCATGAAATTCCTTGGTTCTTTCTTTGTAGATATTAGAACTTTCATAGGCTTCAAGTAAGATTTATTCAAGTTCATGTAGATTCATTTCTCTTTTTTCTTGAGTGATTTTGATGTCTAAATTCAGAAGTTTAGTTGTCCAAATTGCCTTGTACTCGAGCTCTACTGGCAAGTGACATGCTTTCTCATAGAGAAGCTAGAACATATTACGTCCTATTGGTGTCTTGAAAGTTGTCCTATAGGCCCAAATTGTATCATCAAGCTTAGTTAACCAATCACTCTTCGAAGTTCCTACAACTTTTGCCAGAATGGCCTTGATTTGTTTGTTGGAAACTTCAACTTGCCCACTTGTTTGGGGATGATAAGGTGTTGCCACCTTGTGCTTCACCCCGTGCTTCTTTAATAGATTCTCAAAAAGATTGTTGATGAAGTGAGATCCCCCATCACTTTTGACTACCTTTGGAATTCCAAACCTGGGAAAAATCACACTCTTGAACAACTTCAAAACTACCTTCGCATCATTGGTTGGACATGCAATGGCGTCAACCCATTTTGAGACATAATCAACAACAACCAGAATATAACTGTTTCCAAATGATGGAGGGTTGAAAGCCTCCATGAAATCAATACCCCAAATATCAAACACTTCAACTTCCAGAATTGGATTCCGAGGCATTTTTTCCTCTTTCCCATGTTTCCAGCCCTTTCACAAGGTATCTTTGAACATCGGTGGCCACCAAAGATCAGCTTGTAAAATCTTCGGAACAGTTTTGAATGTTGCAAAGTGTCCTCCATATGTGGAACCATGGAAATACTCCAAAACTCCTTTCACTTCTTCCTCAGCTATGCATCTGCTAAACAACTCATCCAAACATTTCTTGTAAAAGAAAAAGGACCATCCCAATAGTAATGATTAACATCACTTAAGAATTTCTTTCTCTTGTAAGCATCAAAGTCTTCAGGTATTACTCCACAAACTTTAACGTTAATCACATCTGCATATCAAGGTGATGCTTTTGTGGTCACCACTTCTTCTTCTACAAACGCACTAGTGTGGATTATCATTAATTGCTCTTCAGGCGTGGAATCATCAATTGGTACCAAATTTTCTTTTCTCATTCGAGACAAGTGATTAGCTACATCATTTTGATCCCTTTCTTATCCACTATCTCCATATCAAATTCTTTCAGTAGTAGAATATATCTCAAGAGCCTTGGTTTGATGTCTTTCTTAGTGTAGATATGCCTTAGGGCTGCATGATCTGTGTATACAATAACCTTCAAACCAACCAAATAGCTTCTGAATTTCTCAAATGCAAAGACCACAACTAGTAGCTCTTTTTCTGTTGTCGCATATTATCCTTGAGCTTCATCCATAGTTTTGCTAGCATAGTAGATCACATGTACTTTCTTGTGTATCCTTTGTCCCAAAACAGCTCAAACTGCATAGCATGATGCATCACACATAATCTCAAAGGAATAGTCCCAGTTCGGAGCTTGAACTATCGGAGCAGAAACTAAGGCTTCCTTAATGAGATGAAAAGCCTTCAAGCATTTATAATCAAATATAAATTCAGTTTTCTTGCAGAGAAGCCTTGTTAAGGATCTAGCTATCTTGGAGAAGTCCTTGATGAATCTCCTATAGAAACTCACATGTCCAAGAAAGCTTATGATATCTTTAACAGTTTTTGGTGGTTGCAACTGTATCATCACATCTATCTTGGCCTTATCCACTTCTATCCCCTTTTCAGAAATCTTGTGCCATAAAATGATGCCTTCTCTCACCATGAAATGACATTTCTCCCAATTCAGAAAACAATAATAAGGATGAGTCGCAAGTCTTTATAACATTTAATCAATGAAGGGCAATGGAAAGTGATCCTTTCTAGATGTAGCATTCAACTTCCTATAGTCAATACACATGTTATGTCCGGTGATGGTCCTAGTAGAAACAAGCTCAACCTTCTCATTTTTCACAACGGTTATCCCACCCTTCTTAAGCATGCAATGAACAGGTAATACCCAAGTACTATCAGAGATAGGATAAATAACACATGCATGTAGCAACTTAAGAATTTCCTTTTTCATCACTTCTTTAAGATTATGGTTTAATCTTATTTGAGGTTCAATGCTAAAATATAATTCATTTTCAAGGTTAATTCTATGAGTGAAAAGACTAGGTGAAATTCCCTTGATTTCATCTAATGAATATCCTATGGCTCTTCTAAACTTCCTCAACTTAGTCAATAGAAAATGGAAATCATCATCCCTAAGCGCATTATTTACTATTACGGGATATATGGAGTTAGGTCCAAGAAATGCATACCTTAGCCCTTTAAGGAGTGGTTTCAATTCTACAGATGGTACCTTGAGTTCCGACCAATCTTCTGATAAAGTCGATTCCAAGGTGGGTAGCTCGACATCTGAGAATACTTGTCCTTGAGATCTGTGCACATCTTCAAAGTCAAAGGTTTCATCATGCTCCAACGCCTTATGAGCATCTAACATCATCTTATATCCCGAGGACTCATCGTGTAAGTATCCCTCATCTCCATTCTTTGTCAATGCGGTTTGGAGATGATCTTTCTGATTTAGCTCTTCCAACAACTCATCAGCAAGTTCATCCATTTCGTCTATGTAGAAAATTTGTGCTTCAACAGCCGGATTCTTCATAGCCTTTTGGATGTCAAAAGTCATCTTCATCTCCTTTCCCATACTCAATTGATTCTTTCCTTTTTTCATATCAATCACAACTCCTATTGTAGCTAGGAGTGGTCTTCCCGAGATCAAAGGATCTCTTGGCTCATCATTCATCTCCAATACCACAAAATCAATGGGTATTTCCACCACTCCTACCTTAACAGGTAGATCTTCTAGTATCCCATATGGAATCCTCACAGAACGATATGCTAATACCAAAAAAGATGTTTCAAGACTTGAACTTGCTAAAACCCAACTTTATTGCAACCGAGGGAGGCATTAGACTAATAGATGCACCCAAATCACATAGAAAATTGTCAAATGTTAAAGGGCCTAGTAAACAAGGTAATGTACATGAACCAGGATCATAGAACTTCTTTGGAATTAAAGTCTTTGTGATTATGGCACTACCATCCCCTGGATTTGTTTGCCCCTTTTGGTGATGGCATCTTTCAAAAACTTCTTATATGGAGGCATGAGAGTAACGACATCAAGGAGTGAACCTTGATTTCGATGTCCTTCATGTATTTCTCAAAGATTCTTTTGTAGTTCTCCATAATTTCTTTCTTGAACCTTGATGGGAATGGTAACATTGGAATGTAGAGTGGTAGAACAAAAGGTGTAACTTTCTTTTGTTGAGCAGGTGGTTTTTCAGCAGGAATTAGTTTGCTTCTAGCAATAACATTATCAGCTTCCTTTAGACTCAAATCCTCCCCAACTTGTTCTTTACTGTCCTCATTGTCTTGAATAGGAGCATCGCGAGTTGGTAACTCCTTTCCACTTCTCAAAGTCATAGCATCGATGTTGACATAGTCCTCAAGGTTTTGAACAGAGTTCCTAGGAAGTTGAGTTGTAAGCCTTTGTGTGGAAGATGAGGCGTTCATGCTTTCCAAGTACTTAACTTTTAAGTTCATTGTGTCAATCTTCATGTTGAGATGATTGTATGAACAATCCATTTTTGTTTTGATTTCAGCAAACTTTTTAGAATTCTCCGTTGCACCATTAGCTTGTCCTTGAAGAAGTTGTTGTAACAATGACTCAACATTAAATTTTGGAGCTTGTTGTTATTGAGGAAAATAGCCTTGGTTTTTTTGTAGACCATAGGTGTTGAAAGGCATTGCTTGGTGATGTTTTGAGGTAGATAAAATTGTTTCGAGTAATTAGCTACATTGTTGCTTCGATAAGAAAGACTAGGGTTGTTCTTGTAATTGATGAACCCGTTGTTGTATCCCCCTTGGTGATTAACGTAGCTTACTTCCTCCTGTTGATTATTCTCCCCAACTTGAATTGGAATGTGCCATTCTTCACCAATGAAATGAAACAGTTGTTGGTGTGCAAAAAGTAACTTATCCAATTTATCATTCAAAACGTTGATGTCTTTACTTGTTTTGTTTTCATGATAAGAATAACTCCAAGGAGTCCGATCATATTCTTCATTGTAGATACCATCGGATTAAGCCAAATTATCAACTAGTTTCCAACCAGCAGCCGCGCTTTTGTTGAGAAAGTTTCCATTACTTGCAATGTCTAAAAAGCATTCTAATCTTGGGTAAGGTATCGATGTAGAGAGTGATAAGAAGTGATTTCATGCTAAATCCATGTTGTGGACATTGCAAGGTATAACTCTTAAAACGTTCCCAAGCTTCACAAAATGGTTCGACATGTTTTTGTGCAAAACTGGAGATCTCATTACGTACCCGTGCAGTTCTGGAGGTAGAGTGAAACTTGGCAAGGAAGGATTTATTGCATGCGTCCTAGATTTTGATTGAGTTCCTAGGAAGATATTTCTCACATTAATGGGCTTTGTCACCCAAAGAGAAAGGAAAAAGACGGAGCTTGAAAGCATCTTCATTAACAGATTGATCTGTGTAAGACTACAAAGTCTGTCAAACTCATCAAGATGATCGAGGGGGTCTTCCATTGGAAAGATATGAAACTTGTTCCTTTGAACCATAGCAATCAAGCTATGCTTAATTTTAAAGTTGTTGGTGTTGACATCAGGTGGAAATATTCCATGGCGTTTAGTGTGAGTGTTTGGTGCATCTCTAACATTGATAGTTCGAGCAATGTATTGGTTTTGAATATGCTTCATTTGCAAGTCCAAACGCTGTATATGCGCAAGTCTCTCTTGGTCTCGTCTAGTTCGAGTGTAATCTCGCGCGAGTGCATGAATGTCTTCAACAAATGGTGGTATATCGATTGTTTCCCTACTTCTTAAATTCATACACTTGAAGATGCATAAACAAAGATAATAGATAAATTCGCAAATTAAGAAAATTGGGTTGAGTCCCAAATATATTCAAAACTGTAATGGTGAATCAAATCCCTGAAATGGTAACGGCGCCAAGTTGATAGTAGGATTTTTCAGTGTTTCACTTCAATTCCTAATGCACTATCATTGTCATTGTAGCACAATAGGTTATTAATCCAAATCATGGAGATTAACGCACTAAAATCTATGAGAATTATGCATAATCTAAGCCAAATAAGATGATTGGTTTAAAGCTAACAATCTAATAAATTTAAAGCATAAAAGAAACAAAAGTCAACAGTAATTAAGTCAAACAAAGTTAGAAATGTAAATCATGATAAAAGACTAACCAAACGGGTAAATGTAATTGACTTGGGTGATCAAATGACATTCTATGATGTTACTACTCACATTCCAGTGCTAAACCTTGGCCTAGAATTCCCATAATTCGACTAATCCACTCTCGTGGTACTAAACTCTCTCTTAATCATGCAACTAAAAACAATCTCTTAGATAATTACAATGATTTCATCTCACTTCTATAGTTTTCCGTCAATTGGATTTCTTAATGAGATTGAGTTTCCTGGAAGCTTTATGGCTCCCCCTTGCTAGTAAAGATGATCCATTCAAATGTCGGGTATGTTCTTTGTGGAACTAAACCTTGCATCAAACATCAAACTTGAGCATCTTCAACGGCTTATTGGGGGGGGGGGGGGGNCCCATGCTTAGGAATTACATCACATTGATACTCACCAACATCTACTGGGCCATCGTTTTCTTCTTCAATAACATATAGCAACGTTTTCTAGAATATAAGGGATATGTTGTTCCGACTTTATTGGAGGAAACTCATGAAATTAATTCTCATGAAATATCATATTTCTATTTTGAATGACTTTCTTCATTTTATTATTCCAAAACTGTTATTCAAAATCTTGATCTGCATAACTAATGAAGAAGCATGAATTTGACCTAAGATGAAACTTCTACCTCACTTTCTCCGAGGCATGCACACATGTTTTGCACTCAAACACTTTTGGATGAGAGTGAGGATGTCTCTTCCCAATCATTTATTCTCTAGAATTTTGAAGTTCAATAGAACTAAGGGTGAGTTGTTTATAAGATAAAAAGTATTCCCTACAAATATAATGTTACTCAAACATAAATTTAAAAAGTCTTATGACATCCACTTTTGTTCAAATAAGATTTTTATAAAATTCATTGTTCTTAAAAATATTTGAAGACTGGATTTCTAGTATTTTTAGGGTATTATAGTTCTTAGTTAAGAATACATAAAATTTTAAATCTTATAATTTTATGTAAGAGTGAAGGGTATTTTAAAACAAATTTCTTTAAATCACTTATCATCATCTAAAACTTAATAAACGCAACTCATTTCAATTATTATTTTTTATTGTTGATCATATCAAATGTTTACTTAAATACACCCCTACTAATATTTTAGACTATTTTTCTAATTTCGATTTTGAATAATCCGAATAATAATTGGGAAAGAAAAATAAAAATAACATTTACTTGAGCACACAAGTAGATTCGGATGAATTTCTTAAAAGCATTTTCCCATCTAAAAGTAATCTTTCATTTCTATTTTATTCTCTCTACCCCTCCCTTTCTAATGTAAATAAGCAATACACATTTTATCCTTACAACTTTAATCAACTAATTAATATAAAATAATTTTATTCTTTCATATATCACCGTCTTCATCCATCATCTTCTTCATTTTTTTCCATAACCACAATGTTTAAACTTTTGATAAACAATGACAAACTATATATCAAATCAAATCTCTTACAACAGGAATTCCAAATCTACAAACGAAATTTCAAAACATCAATGTATATGTCCGTAATGGCTCTTTAAAATTTCAGCTCCAAAATTTAACTATGAAAAATCGAATAAAACCATTGGGGATTATTAATTTCAATCTCTGGAATTTATATATGGTTTCACTTTTCCAAGATTTGCTCTATAGCTCCATTAATTTCATTGTAAAATTTGAGAACCGGAATTTCAAAATCAAATTCTGACTAACTTACTTAAAATTACAAGGCAAAATTGGTACAATTAGATTTTAAATCTCAAGATCTTTCTATACATATATAGATTACTAAATATGGTGTTTGGAATCAAAATCTGCCATTGATGAACTTCAAGCTAATGTTGTGCCATTCACAACTAGGTATAACTATAGCGTTTAATACAACTATGTACAACCACAGTTATGTCTGGTACAACTATGTATAACTCATCACAAATAATTTTAAGTTGAATGGATAAATTAATAATAATATATGATTTATATTCATTGCTTAATAACAATCAAGCCTAATTACTAATTTCGTAAAACTTAAAACTTATACCATTTAAAATTTGACATCATCCATAATTTGACATATTGTACAATGTACTTTTATTGTTACTATGTGAATCTTGACATGTTCCTTATGAGAAACACACACAACCTATCTAACAATATATTTTGGTATATAATTTTTTTAATACACTATTATTAACTATTATCACCGATACAACTAGCTAAAATTAGTGTGGATGCATGTACAACTAAATATACTATTATAGGAAAAAAGTAAAACTAGGATTAACTTTGTATAACTGAAAATTTAAGTACAATTACATAGAACTTGAACCAAACAATTCTAATTTAAAATTATAAATTAATAGTAATAGATGATTTAAGTTCATTTCTTAATAACAATTAAAATAAATTACTAATTTTACATAATCTAAAAACTAAAACCATCTAAAATTTTATATCATCCATTACTTTATATCTTCCACTTTTATTCTTAATGTGTGAATATTTACATTGTTTTATGAAAAAGACAAATTACCTATTTTTCCAAAAAAAAAAATATACATGAGTTCTCTTAATATATTATTATTATCAAACATCATTGATACAAAAAAAAATTGGTGTAGATTCACATACAACTAAATATACTATTATAGAATGATAATACAACAATGAACAACTTTGTACAACTGAAAAACTGAGTACAACTATGTTTATTTTTGATGGCTATATTATATTAATTTTTCTAACATGTCTATTTTGGCGACTATATTTTATTATTTTATGAAAACGTTAGTTTCCTAGTTGTACATAGATATTTCATGTTAATATTTATTATTTTAATTTTTCTTATGCTTCAAAAATACCAGTTACATCAGTTGTACCAACATGTTATATTTATACCTAGTTATACTTAATTGTACCAAATAGCATAGTTATATCAAGTTGTACTAGTTATATGCGAACATAACATAAATTTTAAGTTCATCAATGATAGATTCTGATTCCAAATATCATATTTAGCAATCTATTTATGCATAGAAAGATCTTGAAATTTAAAACAAAATGGTACCAATTTCGTCTCGTACTTACAAGTAAGTGAATTAGAATTCGACTATCAATTTTGTTTCTCAAATATAAAACTTAAATTGAAATAGTTTCAAAATGAATCTTGTAAAACCGATATCATACTTGAACAGAGGATATCAAAATTAAAAAGTTTCGCATAGTTTATGTTAAAAAGTTTTATGAACACATATAATAATATTTTTAAAAAATTATGATTGTAGATTTGGAATCCTGAGTGCAAGAACATCAATTTGATATAGTTTATAATTAAACTATGATAAATGACAATACTATAGTTATACCAGTTGTACCAAATGCTATAGTTCTATCCAGTTGTACACAGACAGAAGATAAACTTAAGTTCATCAATGGTGGATTTTGATTCCAAGCACCAAATTTAGCAATTTATGGATTTATAGAAAAATATTGAGATATATAATCTAGTGGTACCAATTTTGCCTCATAGTTTTATGTAAATTACTCCGAATTTGAATTAAAAAATTTTAGTTCTCAAATTTCAAACTCAAATTGATAGTGTTAGAGAGCAAATCTTTAAAAACTAAGACCATATATGAACTCAAGAGACCAAAATTAACAAAACCCAATAGTTTTTATTTGATTTTGGCATAGTTCATTTTCGGACCTAAAACTCATAAAATGTTTAGGGACACATACATTAGTTTTTTTTAATTTTGATTGTAGATTTGTATATTCTCATTTTTCAGATCTTTGATTTGACATATTATTTGTTATAGTTTATAACTAAACTATGAACAATAAAAATAGACAGATAAAAATAACATGAAAAAAGAGAAATGGTGGTTTGCTATCTCGTGAAGAAGAAAGATAAAAAAGAAAATTGAGTGAAAGTTTGATTAAAATTATACTAAGGAAAAAAGTAAGAAAAAGAGAAGAATTTTTCAACCAGACTTTATTGGCTAAGCAAATGTGGCGTTTAATTTATAAACCAGATTCCTTACTGGCCCGAGTTTTTAAAGGAAGATATTTTCGGAACCAAATGCCTTTCCAGGCTAGGAAACCAAACTCACCGTCCTATGGATGGCAAATCATATGGGGTGTACATGATCTTATTAACACTAGATTACGTCGTACGATTGGCGATGGTAGCCAAACTAGTGTATGGAAGGACCACTGGGTCCCATGAGATTATCCGCATTCGCCACAACCTGTTAATCCTTACTACCGCCCGGAGTTGACGGATTTTGATTTGCTACATGAGGATGGGACAACATGGAGAAAACCCGTTCTCAATCAGCTATTTCCGATTGATGAGGTGTGACGGATTCTAAGTCTTCGACCTTCACGGCTTATGAGTGATGGATTTTGTTGGCATTTCACCAAAAGTGGTCAATACACAGTTAAGTAGGGCTATGATCTTCTCGCATCCAATCTAGATGTAGAGCTCCTCTTTCTTACCCAAAGCCCTTCTACTCATCGCTTGATGGAAAAAGTTTAGAAGCTAAAGGCTCCTCCCAAGCAGAAACATTTTATGTGGCAGGCCATGACGGGTGCCCACGCAGTGAATACTCAGTTGGCAAGTCGGAAATTGAAGGTAGATCGGATCTGATACCGATGTGGTGATTCTGACGAAACAGTGAACCATACCATATTCACGTGTCCCCCAGCTTTGCAATCTTGGGCTCTATCGAAAATCCCCAATATAAGGGGTGTTTTCCCATAATCTATGCTTTTGGAAAACACGATTTACCTCCTGTCAGACCATGGGCAATCTCAGATCTATGATGAGGTTATCTGGACTTTATGGTATATCTGGAAAGCCCGTAATGAATTTATTTTCAATAATAAGATTTGGGAGCCACTAGACATTGTACGCACAGCAGCAAAAGAAGCAAAAGAATGGACGATCGCACATTCTCATATCTCATTGCAATTGCATCCTTCTCGGACTCCTTTTTTATTTCCCAATGATTTATACACGAATCCTCACTCTATAGCGTGTTTTATCGATGGATCTTGGAGAAAGAACGACACTTTTAGTGGACTTGGGTGGGTCCTCCAGTCCCCCACAGGAAAGCTGGACTTTATGGGATCGCAGGGACTTCATTCTTGTATTTCTCCTATCCATGTTGAACTCTTGAGTCTTCTATGGGCGATGGAAAGTTTATTTCAATTACAACGTCGGTGCAATTTTTTCCTCACGTACTCCACTGACCTGGTTAAAATGGTCTCTAATCCTTCTGAATGGTCGTCCTTTTCTTCAGAGCTTCTAGATATAAGCAACTACATATCTTGTTTCCCGGATTTTACGATTCTGTATTGCCCAAGGAAAGATAATCAGCGTGCAGACACCCTGGCTCGTGCTGCCCGTCATCGGAAGCAGATTTTTTCTATTTGTAGTTTTATAGTCCCAAGCCGGTTTTCTTATAGCGCGAACATTTTTATCTAGTTGTAAATTTATGTTTGGTGACAAAAAAATGAAGAGTTAAAAAAATAGAAAAAAATATTTAGTTAAATGGGGGTGGGTCCTCCTAGTAAAATAGTAAATATTCCGTTTTAGATTGAATATAATGACATTTTAAAACTTTTGGAGTTAAAAGAAAGGGTCAACGAATCCCCCCTAGTAAAATAGTAAATATCCAGTTTTAGATTGGATATGATGGTATTTTCAAATTTTTGGAGTAAAAAAAAGGATCGACGAATTCCCCCCCCCCCCCCNTTTTCCATCCAAAATTTTGATCTCTCTATTTTACATATAAAATGTTTTCTCTTTAATATGCCCCACAAACTATAAAAATCAATTAATTTTTCACAATACGCAATAAACCATACTTATCTTAATTAACTGAAAATTTATTTTTTTCTTTAATTGCGTTTGTGACTAACTCGGATTTTCGTCAAATCCGATCTCTGACCCAATTTTGTATTCCTGACCCGAATTTGTGTAAAAAGTCAAAATTTTATCACATTATAACCCTAATTTCTTGTTTTCTCCTAAGTCCTAACCCAAATTTATTTTTTAGAAAATGTAAAATTAGGATTTTAAGTGTCACGAAATTTGGAATTTTTACACAAATTCGGATCAGTGATACAAAATCCTGTTAAAAATCAATTTTGACGAAAATCCAGGTTAATCATAAACGCAATTTAAGAAAACACAAATTATGTTTAGTTAGAGTAAACATGGTTTATTGCTCATTGTGGAAAATTAATAAATTTTTATAGTATGTGGGACATATTAAAAAATCATTTTAATGTAAATTAGAAAAGTCAAAAATTCGGGTGAAAAAGCGTAGAATAATAATAGTGAAGGGAAAAATTATTCGAACCTAAAACAAATGAAAAAGTAAAGAAAAAACATAGGAGGGGCATGAGCTTCTAATTTTATAAACCAGAGTCAATAAAAAA
Organism: Iberis pinnata; assembly: GCA_900406425.1. NCBI lineage: Eukaryota > Viridiplantae > Streptophyta > Magnoliopsida > Brassicales > Brassicaceae > Iberis > Iberis pinnata. Next base: position 14,577 of record OVBE01001597.1, read on the forward strand.
ACTCTCCCAGGCCCGAACTTCGAGACGCAAAAGATTACTTTCTATCCTTCTTTTGCATTTCTACTTATGGCATCGTTCTGATATCATTCTTTCACTAAAATAGCACTATGTTTCATACTTTGTGATGAACTCTCTTTCCAAGTCTTATTTTACCCACTTTTCTTTTCCCATTTGGTCGGACCTTTCAAATTTCTTTTCTCAAAGTAGAAACTTTCTTGCTCCGAGCTATTTTCTAGCGCTATCCTCGACGATTTACCTTCATCTTTTCCAGTAGAGAGATTAAATTGGTTCATTTATTCATTCTCTGGAGGCATTTACCCTACTTCTTGGGGATTTTTGTATGTTTCTCAACCATCTCCTTAACCAAGTTGTTCTCTTTTATTTTATCTGAGTGATGAGTTCTGTATGTTATGGTTTTACCGTCTACCTGGTTATCTAGTTATGAACATAGTTTTCTTGTACTGGTTGTCTTATCCTCTCTGTACTCATCTCACCATCCACTTCTACTAGTTTGGGACTATAGCTGTTACTATTTTTTCCTTGACTTGAGGTTGAAATATAGGATATAACCAGAGACTTTATCCTACCTAGGATATGTCCTTTCTCTCAGTATGAAAGCTTCTTCACTTGCTACCGATTACTAGCCTTTCGTTGGGTTTCTTTGAAGACATTTCAACTGCTTACTTCTATTACTCTGTATAGAGCTGTTTTTGGTATCTATTGTTCTATACAGGTTGTGCGGTTCACTACTAACACTTATTTCTGTTTATTCCCCTTTTGTACACAGCTTACCTACGATTAGTCACTTAAATAAGTCCCCTTTCACTCTCCTCCTCTTACATCGGCTTCAACTTCACTCGACATGGCTCTCCATTATTCTAGAGCTGAGTAACAAAAATGGATTCAAGACTCCAGCTCCTCTAGAAGACGTTCTCCACTTCGTATCCCTGAGAGTGATAATTCATCTCTTATTGAAAATAATAAGCTTACTCTCATTGGTAGAGTCACAAACCCGCATGTACAACATCCTCGGGCTGTAGTCGATTATATGATCCAGTTCTGGAACCTGGATTCAAAGGTTACGGGAAGAGAATTGAGGCATGAATTGTTCAAATTCAATTTTGAGAAGGAAGATGATCTCCTTACGGTATTGAAATGGGCCCCACTTTAAAAGATGCATGTTTATCCTTCAATGTTGGGAACCAATAGTATCCAATAAGTTCCCTTCTCTCATTCTTTTTTGGATAAGGATTCATGGCATCCCTCTCCACTATTGGTCGGACCAAACATTACATACTATTGGTTTGGACTTAGGTCATCTTGAGGATAGAGATGTTGATAATAATAGGGTTAGAGTATTCATAGATGGACTAGCACCCTTATAATTTCTCTACCAATTCGAATACCCACTAGCGAAGTTGTTACCGTTGAATTGGAGTACGAAAAAATCGATAAAAATTGTTTTATCTATATGGCTCTTTCTCACAAAGAAAAAGACTATCATGGAGTAAATAGTCAGAGTTTGGCTTCTCGATCTCTCGGTATTTCTCAGCAAAGAACGTTAGATCGGATAGAGGAAGCCAAACGTAATTCAGCATCTCGTAAGGCAGCAAGAGACAACTCTCATCACTCTTCTTTAAGATTTAGAGGACAAGCTTTTAGGAAATTAACCAGTGACGATTTTCTCTCTCACTCACAATACAGACAGAGGAGTTTTAGAGACAGATCAATCTCCAAGTCCTTTTATGTCCTCATACTCGCGATTCATCGTCTCTGATAAGAGATTCACTAGAGACTACTTCTAGGTCTCTTCATATGCGAAACTCTCCCATCATAGAAGAATTTTCCTTACATCTTTCAAGTAATCTTGACTCCCCTGTTATCAATACAGAGAGAAATTGTCAATTCTCTTCCAAACACTTAACAACAGCATCAAATTATCATAACTCACCGCTGACAAGTAAGAGATCAGGGAAAGAGATTTTAGAGGATTCAGGTACCCATCGTTCGAGAAGACCTGAGTTAGAAAGGATCCCTTCTGCTGTTGCGTTTACGAAACCCCCTGCTTTAAAAGATCAGAGTCTCAATTCTGATAAGATGCAAGATATTGAAATTCGCTATGAACCTCTTCACTTAAATAAGAATTACATCAATCAACATGGACTTTTATCTCGCGATTCTCCTCAAAGAGGCACAGTCAATGTAACCTCCTCTCGTTCACCAAATACTGCTATTGCAGGCCATTTACCACTACCTGTGGAACCATGATAATACAACAATGAACAACTTTGTAAACTTTGTACAACTGAAAAACTAAGTACAACTATGTTTATTTTTGACGGCTATATTATATTAGTTTTTTCTGACATGTCTGTTTTGGCAACTATATTTTATTATTTTATGAAAACGTTAGTTGTACCTAGTTGTACATAAGATACTTCATGTTAATATTTATTATTTTAATTTTTCTTATGCTTCAAAAATACCAATTACATCAGTTGTACCAAAATGTTATAGTTATACCTAGTTATACTTAATTGTACCAAATAACATAGTTATATCTAGTTGTACTAGTTGTATGCGAACATAACATAAATTTTAAGTTCATCAATGACGGATTTTGATTCCAAACACCATATTTAGCAATCTACATATGCATAGAAAGATCTTGAAATTTAAAACAAAATGATACCAATTTCGTCTCGTACTTTCAAGTAAGTGAATTAGAATTCGACTATAAAATTTGATTCTCAAATATAAAACTTAAATTGACATAGTTTCAAAATGAATCTTGTAAAATTGATATCATACTTGAATTGAGGATATCAAAATTAACAAAGGCCAATAAGTTTTATATGATTTTAGCATAGTTTATTTTAAAAAGTTTTATCAACACATACAATTTTTTTTAATTATGAATGTAGATTTGGAATCCTGAGTGCAAGAACATCAATTTGATATATAATTTGCTATAGTTTATAATTAAACTATGATAAATGAAAATACTATAGTTATACCAGTTGTACCAAATTGTACAGTTATATCTAGTTGTACACAGACATAACATAAACTTAAGTTCATCAATGGCGGGTTTTGATTACAAGCACCAAATTTAGTAATTTATGGATTTATAGAAAAATCTTGAGATATATAATCTAGTTGTACCAATTTCGCCTCATATTTTTATGTAAATTACTCCAAATTTGAATTAGAAATTTTTACTTCTCAAATTTCAAACTCAAATTGATAGTGTTAGAGAGAATCTTTAAAAATCAAGATTATATATGAACTTAAGAGACCAAAATTAACAAAACCCGATAGTTTTTATTTTATTTTGGCATAGTACATTTTCGGACCTAAAACTTAGAAAATATTTTATGGACACATACATTAATTTTTTTATTTTGTTTGTAGATTTGTAAATTCTCATTTCCATATCTTTGATTGATATATTATTTGTTATAGTTTAGTTATAAACTATGAACAATGAAAATAAACAGATAAAAATAACATGAAAAAAAGAAACGGTGGTTTGCTATCTAAAGATAAAAAGAAAAATGAGTGAAAGTTTCATTAAAATTTTGCTAAGGAAAAAAAGGAAGAAAAAGAGGAGTTTTAAAAAATAGAAAAAAAATATTTTGTTAATTGGGGGTGGGTCTTCCTAGTAAAGTAGTTAATATTCAGTTTTAGATTGGACGTAATGATATTGTCAAAGTTTTAGAGTTAAAAGAAAGGAACAACGAATCCTAGTAAAGTAGTAAATATTCAGTTTTAGATTGGATATGATAGTATTTTAAAAGTTTTGAAGTTAAAAAAGAGTCGACGAATCTCCCTCCTCTACAATAGCTATTTTTCGTTTTTCAATCCGAACTTTTGATTACTCTATTTTACATATAAAAATGTTTACTCTTTAATATGCCCCACAAACTATAAAAATTAATTAATTTCTCATAATAAGCAATAAACCATATTTACTTTAATTAACCCCAGAAATTTATTTTTCTTTAATTGCGTTTGTGACTAACCCGGATTTTCGTCAAATCCGATCTCTAACCCAATTTTGTATTCTTGACCCGAATTTGGATAAAAAGTCAAAATTTCATCACACTTATAACCTTAATTTCTTGTTTTCTCGTTAGTCCTAACCTGAATTTATTTTTTGGAAAACGTAAAATTAAAATTTTAAGTGTCATGAAATTTGGAATTTTTACACAAATTCGGATCAATGATACAAAGTCTTGTTATTTTGACGAAAATCTAGATTAATCATAAACACAATTTAAGAAAATAAAAATTTTGGTTAATTAGAGTAAACATAGTTTATTGTTGATTGTGGAAAATTAATGAATTTTTATAATATGTGAGACATTGAAAAAAAAATATTTTTTAACTTTTTTTAATTTTTTAATGTAAATTAGAAAAGTCAAAAATTCAAATAAAAAAACAAAGAATAATAATAATGGAGGGGAAATTTCGTCTGACCCTAAAACAAATGAAAAAGTAAAGAAAAAACATAACAGGGGCCTATAAGAAAAATATTTCAGCAATAAGGCAGTCTTGGTGGAGAAGACAGTAACATCGCAAGAAAATAAAATCGGAAGGTTTGTCCCTTTTTCACTTTCTTCTCTACAGTAAACCCTAAATTTTCTGTGATCGCATCTCGCTCCAGTTCTTATACATGTGGCTTGAAAATTTAAATTTTCTCACGGGCTTGAGTCTGTATCTCTGTCTAGTCAAGTGTAATCTAAGAAACTTGATTCTGTTTTTATGGGTATAATCTGGATGTTAGAAAAAAGAGTCAGATTTAGGGATTCGTCAATCTTTGTTGATAATCCTGGTTTAGCATAAGATCTGTAATGGATTCCCAAAATCGGCTAATAGGATTTATAAACTTACTACCTTTAATGAAATCTATAGATAATGGAGACAAACAATGTTTATGTTATGTGTATTTCGGTGCCTTCTTGTTTGGTTTGCAGTAGATAAAGAATACAGTTTAAGTATTTGCAATTGATTTGAACTCAAAAACAGATCTGTGTTTGCATCTTGTATTTGCAATTTGCAAGTGCCTCTTGCTTCCTAACATAACAGCATCTTTGTTGTGTACTGATACAGGTTTTTGTGAGACTTTCAATATAAGCTAAGAAATGGAAGATGTATTAACTGAAAATCCTCCACCTTCAAGATTCTTTCAAGAAGATCTTAACAACTTTGTTTCGCCACCTGAATCTCTTCCATCTCCTTTCATCATCATTTCAAATCCGAAACCCGTACTGCCTCTCCGACCATCTCTACTTATCATAGCTGTATCTTCACCTTCTCTCTACGTATTGCACAATTTACCTTCAAAGACTCTCATCGGAAGTCTCATCATGCCTGAAGTCCCCTTTTCTGGAAACACTATGGAACCTTCTTTAGAAGACAAAACCTGCAATATATATTCCTTAAGTAACACTACTTATGATGAAAACTCAATCCTCCTTGTCTCTGTTCAGCTTCCTGTCTCTCCTGAACGGTCTAACTTAGTCTCGAGACTGCTCATTAGCCAAGACATCATCCCTGAGCGGGTTATGATCTTTGATTCCATTCAGAGCCGTAACTTTAGAGGTAAACTCTCACCGGATGAAACATTGGCTGCTAAACTCGAGACATCATCTGAGAAGAAAGCAACAACTCAAACTGGTTTGGTAAATCTGGATTACTTTCCATCGGGTAGTGTCATTGATGGTCTTAGTGCTTCGCTTTTGAGCCATTGTCAGCTAAAGAACATCAGAGGAACATTGGTGATCACATGGCCTGAGTTTGGTCCTTCTGTGATAAGATTTGTTGGTTCTCTACTGAAGAACATTGTCCCAAGTTTGGATATAGCGAGTGTGAATAAAGAACTAGAGAAGTTCTCTTCAAGAACTGGTCTTAAAAAGGATGTTTGGCTCGACTCCGATCTATATACGTGATTGAGAGACACCCATGGGCCATGGTAGTAGCTTCCCAAAATGTTGTTCCTTATTTCATTTCTTGAACAAAACAGAGACCTTAGATGTGGGTGTTGTTTTCATTCCAAACAATTTTGTTTCATTTCTAGTTTGTTTCCTGTCTAATGCTTTTGGACAAATTAGGCCTCAACAAAAAAGCTGGTAACCGAATAACTAAATGGGACCGAATCAAAAATTCGGTTCCGGTTTGGGTCTGAATATATTCAATTAACTGGTTAGATTTTATTTGTGCAATCCACTTGTTTCAGTTAATAACTGATAACCACATTATAAACCAAATACTCAAGAAATATTTAAATAGTTAAATATGTTAATAATTTTATTATTTTATTTTACATGCAAAAAAGTGCGTCGAACGTAATTTTCCTTTGGAAATGAGAAGAAAATGTGCAAAAATGTTTGATTCTTCATATCTTCATTCGTTTTTCTTCTTTTCGGTTTTTAATTGGTTATTTTTGGTTAATTGATTTTTCAGTTAATTTGGTTATTTTCTGGTATTCATATGTATCTGAATCGATCATAACCGGTAGGCATCCGAACCAACAGAAACTTAAATATCTAAATTAAATTAATGTATTTTATATTACTTTAATCATATTAACTTAACATAACACAATCGAAACAAAACTGAATGTCTAACGTAGAATTAGGAAGGTAAATGGTCATAAATTATTCAGTTCAATTCAAACCCAGAAGAAACCCATGGGTAACCTATTATCCTATGGATATACCATATGGATTTTCAAATAAAAAAACTCACCCAATTTTAATCCACATTTTCTATAAAGGGATAAAATTTCTACCTATCATTTGTGGGTTTGGGTAAACTCAAGAGATTTGACCCAACTTAACATCCCTAGGTAGAACAAATCATAGAAATAAGGTTTGTCTTATTACTTAGATGATATAAGAAATTCACAACAATCGTATATGTCTTACCCAAAACCTGTACAAGATAGTAGCATACAAACACAAAGTTTATATATGTTAAGATGAGAAAAAGAGATAGAGATCGAGATCATCTTGGACCTGACAACTCCATAGCTTGAACAAGAACAGATGAATCATCTGTAAGATCTGAATAACGTTCGGAAGAAGAAAACTCATTAGGTTTAGTGTAATATTTGCTAGTTTCTGTTCTCTGAGAAGCTTCCCATTTCTCAACGAGACCATCACCTTCAAGCATTCTGACAACTTGTGACATTTTAGGACGATGAATTGGAAGATACTCTGTACATAACAATGCCACTTTAACCATTTCTTCCACTTCGATCCTGTCGTAATTGCTTTTCAAATCCTTGTCTACTATTTGTTGTAGCTTCTTCTCTTGTTGAAGTTTCTTCACCCAATCAAGAATTGCTCCTCTTTGGTTTGCTGCTTTACCAAACTGAAGAGCTCTTAAACCAGTGATGAGTTCAAGAAGAAGAATCCCGAAACCGAACACATCTGTCTTCTCAGAAGATTGTCCTGTGGATAGATACTCAGGTGCGATGTGACCAACCGTTCCTCTAACGGCGGTTGTCACATGTGAGTCCTCGTGATCCAAAAGCTTAGCCAGACCGAAATCTCCCACCACAGCTTCGCAGTAATCATCTAGAAGAATGTTTGCAGCTTTGACGTCACGGTGAATAATCTTTGGATCGCATTGCTCGTGCAAATAAAGTAACCCTCTTCCTGCTCCTAATGCTATTCGCTTTCTTATGCCCCAATCCAGTACCGGTTTAGCTGCAACACACGTGGGTTGCTCAATCGGATCGGATAAGAATAGAATATGAATTAATAATACCTTTGAGACGAGAAGCGACACTGCCATTGGACATGTAAGGATAAACAAGAAGCCGTTCAGAGGAAGTAGTGCAGAAGCCATAGAGTCGTAGTAGATTCCGGTGGACGGCTAGACTTATCATTTCAACCTCCGTCTGAAATTGAATCTCTCCACCGCCATTGTTTATGTCTTTCAATCTCTTCACCGCAACCACGGTTCCATCATGAAGACTCCCTTTATACACATTCCCAAACCCTCCTTTACCTACCAGATTCTTGCTGCTGAAGTTACTCGTTGCCCATTCAAGTTCTTTCACATTAAACCTCCTTAGATTCCCAAAACTTATTTCTTCCTTGCTTTCCTCTGTTTTAAATTACCCAATATCCATTACTTTACCATTTTAAACAAAGGATTTTCTTATATAAATATACCATTAATGTCAAGAAAGACTTGTTGGTTATGTCTTCTTCTCCACCAAAGAAGTAAACAAAAGCCAATGATCAACATGCAAACACTTGTAAGGCCTAAACCGAATGCTACTGCTATTTTCCGGTTTTTTGTTCCTTTATCTAACAACAAACACTCATTTTAGCTTTATAATCTCTAGAATCCAAAGATTGCATCTTTTCTATTTTACTTACTTTCACAACTGTTCATAATAGGTAACATTGCCTTAGGCTGAGTCCCATTGCAGTCTTTCTCAGTTCCGGTTGGACAAATCTCAGAATTTCCCATAATACTGCGTAACACAAGTAAAAGAAGAACTATTACATTATAACTATGCTTAGTCTAATTATGGTAGCTTGTAAATGTACGAAATTTGTAAAGAAAAAAAAAGAAGAAGCAGGGTAATTGTAAATTCAAATTTTTTTTGTCGTAGGGATTCTCAAAAATACCACAAAAAAACTATATATGTTCTAAAAATATATACATTCTTAATTTGTTACAATAATATTATCACTACAATAAAACAAGCAATTTTCTGACCGGAGAAACCGATGGATTCGTATTCTTCGAAAACTTTAACGGATAAACGATCCGTCGGTAACTAATTCGTCGGTACTCCATCAATTTTCCGGATGAAATTTGCCCGTTTGAAACTAACCGCTTTTAGACGTTGTCAACGGCTATATTCCTAGATATCGATGGAACATCCGTCGGAATTCCGTTGATAAATATTTCTGTAAATTCAACACCCTCCCATTCCCAACTTCACAACTTCACAAAAAAAACTTATAAAATGTCTACTCCTCCTTATTTCCGATCATGTATAGATGGTGAAAGAATGAATCTTGAAAAAAACTTTTGAACGATGAATATGCAAATAGTGTTATGAAATTCATGGAATTAGCATGTCGACAACCTCGGAAAAAAAGCAGTTTTAAGTTAACACGTCCATATTTTTTATGTCAGAACTCTCACGATATCAAGATAGATATAGTATGAAATCACTTATATGTGAATGATTTTATGCCGAGTTATAAGATTTGATATTTACATGGAGAACGACTTGATATTGTTGCTAGTAGCGGTAGCGAAAAATTGGCCGATAGGATAGAGGAACCTAGAATGAAATTAGATTTATGGGCATCTACGGTTCAAATGGTTAATGACTTTTGTAGAGAAAATATAGTGTCGACGCAAGTTTCGAATGAAGAAACTAATTTAGAAGCGCGACGGTTTTTTTATATGCTAGATGCAGCGAATGAGCCATTACATAGAGGATGTAGAGATGGTCATTCGCCTCTATCATCTACAAGTAGGTTGATGGGGATAAAGACGGACTATAATTTTCCTGAGAATGCAATTGACGCAATAGCCAATTTTGTGAAGGATATCTTGCCAGAGGATAACAATGCTCCATGTTTATATTACGAGATACAAAAACTTGTTTAGCTTGGATTACCACATCAGGTTATAGACGTGTGCATCGACAATTGTATGATTTATTGGAGACATGATGAAAACCGGACGACTTGTCGATATTGCCGCAAACCAAGGTATAAGGATACAGTTGGTAGATTTTTGGTGCCTTACAGGATGATGTGGTATATACCACTAACAGATAGGCTAAAAAGATTGTATCAGTATGAGAGAACAATTGCGGCAATGAGATGGCATGCCGAGCATAGATTTGATGGAGAGATTACACATCCTTCTTATGTCGAAGCTTGGCGTCATTTTCAGTCTACTTATCCGGATTTTATGCGAGATAAGAAATGTTTATCTCGGATTAAGTACAAATTGATTCAGCTATTCGAGAAGCATGGTAGACAGTATTCTCTATGGCCAGTCATCGTGACACCTTACAATTTTCCGCCATCTTTGTGTATGAATTGAGAGTTTCTATTTCTCTATGTTCTTGCACCTGGGCCAGAGCATCTGAAACAAGCGCTTGACATGTTTTTGTAGCTATTGATATATGAGTTGAACACATTATGGGAATATGGGATGAGGTGTATGGCGTGTCGTTAGAACACAATTTTAAGATGCGTGCGATTCTTATATAGACTATAAGCGATTTCCCAGCGTATGACATGTTATCAGGATGAACAACTCACAGGAGACTAGCATGTTCATATTGTAACGATGACACCAATTCATTCCAACTGACGAATGGAAGGAAAACATGTTGGTTTAAGTGTCGCCGAAGATTTTTGCCCTAAAATCAACCATATCGTCGATCAACTACGTTATTCACAAAGAAGAGTTGTGTTGAAGGTCCACCAGATGAATTAGATGACACAGAGATATTAATGCAGATGCTCTATTTTGGTGTCGAGATGACCAATGATGCTAATGTTGGTGGGAATGGACATGCTCATTAAGATTGTTAAAGAGAAAATGATAATTGGCACAAGAAAATCATATTTTGAGATTTGCCTTATTGGAAATGCATTTGTTGAGGCATAATCTAGATGTCATGCATGTTGAGAAGAACTTCTTCCACAAAATTATGAACACCATGCTTAATGTCCAAGGGAAAACCAAAGACAATCTGAAATCTAGATTAGATTTCCTGGATATTTGTTATCGTCCTCAACTTCACATCACAGACGATGGAAGATGTCTAATTCCTGCATTTAAATTATCTAAGAATGCACATGGTGATTTCTTTCACTGGATTATTCAAAAGGTGTGATTCCCCAATGGATACGCATCTAATCTGAAAAATTGTGTTGATATCGGAGAAGGCAAGTTCGTTGGTATGAAAAGTCATGATCGTAATGTAGTAATGCAACGCCTTCTCCCATTTTCATATGAGCATCTTCTTCCAAAAGATGTTCACGAAGTCATTGCAGGTATAAATTTATTCATCTGTGTACAGTTTAGTTATTTTAATTATTGATTACTTATAACGTTTTCTCGAATTTTAGCGGTTAGAGTATTCATTCGTGATATTAGCCGAATGACATTTACCGCGGATGGTATTTTCACATCACAGAGGAATATACCAAAGATCCTTTGCGATTTTGAGAAGATTTTCCCACCGTCATTCTTCGACGTTATGGAATATTTAACGGTTCACTTTCATCTTGAAGCATCATTAGGTGGACCGGTTCAATATCGATGGATGTACCCTTTCGAGAAGTATATGTTTCACTTGAAGAAGAAGGTCAAAAAATCTTAGTAGGGTAGAGGGTCCTATTGTGGCACAAAAGCTGCAAATTTTGCAGAATATTACTTTCCAAGAAATGTTATACGAAAAGCCGAGAAATGCACGAAATGATGACGGTGGAGAACATCCTATGTATCTCGCTTACGTTCCAAGTGTTTTCCAACAAATTGGACGACTTAGCAGGAAAGATAAGACCCGCAGACTTACGGAGCAGGAGTGGAGACATCTACATATGTATATCCTCAGTAACTGTGAAGATATGTTAGAGTATAAAAGGTAAATTAACATGACAACATTACTCTTTTCTTTTAGAAATTGTTATTATACAGTGGCTAAAACTTTTATATCTTATAACCTTGTAAGTTATACTTGGCGATGGTCAATGGTTACTTCCGGATAAATCTGAAGACGAAGTAGAAGCTCTTAAACAGGATGAGTACTACAAGTGGCTACAATATTTTGTAAGTGTGTGATGGGATACCGATGGTAAATAAACATGATTGATTAAGTCGTCGGTTATACTCCGTCGATAATCCGTCAGAAGTATCGACGAATTATCAAAGGTTTTTTAAAACTGACCATTTACAACCGACTGACCTCATCGGTCGGTAATTTGTTGGTTTAACCCCTTTATAGACCGGAAACCCGACGAATATGCTTATCGGTTTGTTCGTGTTTTCTTGTAGTGTATAAAATTTTTTTTGTTCAAAAAATACCACAAAGTCGAAATAGCTTTAAAATTTGAAATTTAAATACTAAACCCTTAAAACTATATCATATCCGCTTCAAAGATAATTATGTAACTCTAATTAGCATACCCAACCCCAAAAATTTAAATTTTATACCTTTAAAATTTACTTTTTTATATTTATGGTATTTTTGAGAAAAAACACAATCTAATGATATTTTTATAACTTTTGGAAGTGTGGCATTTTTGAATATAAAACAATTTTTGTGGTATTTGATAAAATTCCTTTTTTTTTAATGACAGAGGAAATAGACAATTATTCTTTTTTTTTAGGAATAGACTTACTTGAATGTTTTGGCAACTGATATTGGAACTGGTCCACTCAAGTTATTGTACGACAAATCCCTGAAAAATAGTTTAGAAATATATAAACATAACAAATACAAAAGAAAATAAATGGAAAAAAATAAAAAGAAAGAGAATGTACAAAAAAGTGAGATGGGTCATGTTTGCCAATAAGGTAGGGATAGTTCCTGTCAAACTGTTATTATTCACCCTCCTGCTCCACAATTTTCAACAAAAAATCAAAATAAACCCTCCATAAATGAATATTATAAAACTTTGATAAATGGTTTCTCACAAGTATTGAAGATTTTTGGAATGAGAAAGAGTGGATGGGATTGGGCCAGTAAAGTTATTGGTAGAGAGATCAAGAGTTTTGAGTTTCATTAATTTCCCAAACTCTTGAGGAATGTGTCCTGTGATGTAATTGTTCTGCAATAACCTGTTTTGGTGGGTATGCAAAAGATAAGTAAGTAAGAAGATGGTGAAACAATGTTTTGTTAAATAATATAAAAAATAACACTTACACAGTTTGAAGATATGTTAAATTGCCAATACTTGATGCAAGAGTTCCTGATAGGTTCTGGCTTGGAGCTCCTCTACATACATACATATAAGAATATACTATACTGTAAACACATATTTTCATACATAAATATACATGTGTGTGTGTATAAATGCTTACAATATTTGGACAAAACCATCGGAAGAGCAACTAATCATATCCCAGTTACATGGATCAACTGCTGTCTCATCCCAATTCTTAAGAACTCCATGAGGATCAATCAATGAGCTTTTGATTCCTATTAGAGCAAGAACTAAAGGGGAAACACAAAACAAAACATGTTTTATGTATATATATATATATACAGAAAGATTTTGTTTGGTTGTTAAAAAGAATATTATTACCTTCAAAGTTAACACCTTCGTCAGTGAGCTCTGCACAAGTATAAGAGAGGAAAAAGACTAAGAAGAAAGTTGAAAAGGAAAAAACATAACTCTGTTTTACTTCTCTTCTTCTCTGCACCATCTTTGTCTGAACCAAAACTTGCATTCAGACTTGAGAGTATTAACTTCTAAGATACAGAATTTGAGGGGTTTTTTTTTGTTTGTAAATCAATTATTCTTTTGTCAATTTTTTTCTCTCTCTCTTGAGATTACTGAGAAAAACAAGAAACAGAAGACTAATCTGTATTTGAAGTGTCTGTGACTGAGAGAGAAAGAGATTTGTCTGCCAATTATTATGTTATGGTCCTTTTCCTTTAGACTATAAAGTGTAAACAAGAAAAGGGCAGGGAGAAAATCGGGTAATATAATTTTATGTGATTTGTATAGCTTCTAATCATATGGAAAATCATAGTCTGTATAAGAGTTTTCGGTACCTTTTTTATATAGGAAATTTACCTGTTTTGCAATAATTATATATAAAAAATATTTGTTTTCCTAAAACTATTCACGAAAATTGCCGTCGATTTGATTTTGTAATGCTGCAATACTACATTGATGTGATTTTTTTCTCCTATATGATAACTAATAAATTTGAGGATTATTTTGGTAGCAATGAGTTCTTTCCCCCTTATATAATCTCATTGGCTTATGGACAAATATCAGTTATGTATTTTTTTCCTTTGGGAGATACTTACATGTCCAGGGCTGGTCCTGAGATTTAAAATTTTTGCAAAGGCCGCAATCGACAATTAAAAAATAGGCCGAAGTTGTATATATATTTTTTTAAAACGGGCTGTTTTTTTAACCAAAATTTTTAAACTAAAAAAAGGCCGCAAACTAATGTTTGCTCTGCTTATGCTCAAGAACGGCTCTGTGGACCAACCGTCAATAGTATCTTTGGACGAAATATATAAGATTGAAAATACTTTTAAAAGATTGTTTTGTAAAGGCATGTTTATTGGTAAGACAATTTTACAAGTCCTTAGACTATAATATTAATATTTGTGTTGTTGGACAATATTAAGGACTTTGTTTAAAAGATATGATTTTTAGTGGGATATTTTAGTTGTTTCTTAGGTGAATTTTAATTTTTTTTTTATAAAGAAGAACTTAATTATATAAATTGACAACAAATATTATTCATTTAAATAGAAAATTACAAACATTTTATTACATTCCATAAAAAAGTTGCTCTTATTTATTGTTTTTGCCGTCCATTGATAGAACCCGAGGGGTTCTTAATAAAATAAAAATTCAAAATAAAAAAGTTTTATTGAAAGTTATTGAAAAGTGATAAATATAAACATAAAAACATATTACAAAAAGAAAATGTAAATTTTTAGCGGATTCATACAAAGTTTATAATGTTAATCAGATCCGAATTTTTGCCATAGATCATGAATAAAAAAAATCATGAATAAAAGAAAAGTCAACAGTTGACTAAAAAATACCCGGAACCGATCCGGAACCGACAACAACTCGTTTAATAAATTAAAAAAATATTATCCATTTTTTTAAACAACAACTCGTTTCCATAAATTAAAAAACAACTCGTTTTTTAAACAACAACTCGTTTTCTTAAAAAAGAATATTGTCCATTTTTTTAAACAACAACTCGTTTTCTTAAAAAAACATATTGTCCATAAATTAAAAAACAACAACAACTCATTTAATAAATTAAAAAAAAAACCAATCAGAAGGCACCATATGACAAGGAAAAACACTCATAGATCGATTTTCACTAAGACGCATCCAAAAAAATATTATCCATTTTTATTTAATTTTAGCCCAAAATTACAGAATGACCCATTTAATATTTGCCGATAAACATGCTCTAAAATGATATATGTATTATAGACTCATATTATCAGATGTAGGACGGCAGTAGACGAAACTAATGTTATGAATATTATGGCATATTAACGAAAATTATAATCGGAAAATAGTCAATTGGAGCAGGTAAAAAGTGAAAAATATGGGAACTGGGAAGGACCACTAATTAATATGTAAAATTTAACCTTATAAAACAGATAATTTTATATTTTATAGGAAGAATAAAGTATGAATGATAGTGGGTGTGGGACACTCGTTGTGCCAATGCGACGAGGGAATTCTTTTCCTTTTTATCTTTGCTTTAACTATGCTCTTATTCCCACTCATCCCCTTTTAACACATTTATTAATAGAGAGGTTTGCATTTTAGTATTATTTTCTCAATCTTTCTTTTTATTTATGTAAAAACACCTTATTTTTACTCGTAGAACCATTTCTTGAAGGTATATATTTTACTCGTAGAACCATTTCTTGAAGGTATATATATTTCTTTTTTCTATTTCCTAACCAAAATATCCATAAATAAAAATATAACAAATATTTAATTCATTTATATCATAATCTATTTTTCACTTTCTTCTTTTGCTTTCCATTGTTTTATTTTTTTCACATTTTTCTTGTTTTCTAATCAATTAATCTTTTCATCTGTTTCTTTTTGATTTCTCTTTATTTTTTTTTCTCTCGTCTAACTTAATATCAAGATACTTGCTGTAGATGATTTTATGTGATTAATGTTTTCTAAAAAATGATGTTTTGAGTAAACATGGTTTAGAGAATTTTGTGTGATTACTAACACATGATCAATCTTATGTATTTGTTAGAAGGTGATGCCAATAATATGATGTTAACTACTTTTATGATATTCATTTAACTAATATTATTTGGACAACAAACACATAAATGTTTTATATATGTGGTTAGTGTTGGGTTTAGTTACTGATACTGCAAGAACCTCGGGATGGGAAACCAGCTGAAGCTTGGGCACGTATCTGTTTTGATCTCCTACCAAGCTTATCTTTCCTCGTTATATCCAGTTTGATCCTCCAAATCCTCATACTTTAATTAGATTACGTTATGATAAGTTGAAGAAATTCTGTTTCAAGTGCGGTGATATGGAACATGATGAAACAGTTTGCTCAAACCAATCTTAGCATGTTACTTCAGATTATATACCCCTTGATCCTCAAACAACTTTACTTCAGCCTGAAGTTAATGCAGTCATTGTCAAGCCTACTAAATCTCACGAGATCCATGAAGATCAGGAAAGCTCCTCTGTTACACCATCTAGGAAAAATGAGCTTAGTCTAAAGCGTAAGGCAGACCAACAGCAGCTTATTGATGAAGTTTCTGCTACTAGGATCAAAGTTGACCAGTCTCAAAACAAGGGGAGGGTGGATACCCCTAAACCACCCCTTGATAAATGAAGCTTTTGCACTGGAATTGTCAGGGGTTAGGGAACCCCTGACAATTCGTCATTTTTTTTATATGAATCGTATAAATAAGCCGGATATAGTTCTTCTTTCTGAAACTATGAATGGGGATGATTTTGTTACCTCTGTCTCCCATCAGCTTGGTTTTGAGAATTGTTTTGTGCACTCTCCTTAGGGTAAAAGAGGTGGTATTGCGGTGTTTTGGCATACTGGAGTGAATCTAGAAGTTCCCATTGATTCATCTCCCTACTATAATAGCTTTTGGATTAGAGATCAGAATATCTCCTTCAAATTAGTCTACATTTATGGCCCTCCTCATCCTATAAAGAGAGCCAAAATGTGGACTTTTTTAAGCACAACTATTGGTGCTTCAAGCATGGGTTATAATAGGTGTGTTTTCTATGGTGACTTCAATGATCTTAGAATCCCCTCAGAGAAGTTAGGAGGGCCTGTGTGCAGGGACTGTACTTTAGTTCCTTTTAGAAAGATGCTTCACAACCTGAGTTTATTAGACATTAAGACTTATGGTGGCATCTACACTTGGTGTGGTAGAAGGCATGGGTATATTGTGAGAACAAGAATAGACAGAGCTTTAGCAACAGTTGATTAGCTTGATGTTTTCCCTGGAGCCCCAGTCACTCCTCTTTAATGGGGAGCCTCGGATCACTGTCCTTTATTACTGGATACAGGCACTCAAAATTGGCCCTCTCCTCCATTGTTTAGATACGATAATAGGTGGAAATCTGAACCAACTATTGCTGAGGAAGTTCAAGATATTTGGTATAACCATTGTCTAGATATTTCCCACGACCGCTTCTCAGACTCTCTGAAGCATATCAGGCAGGGGCTTTCCCACTGGAAGAAAAAGCACTCAACTAACTTTGGGAAATTATTCAGGAGAAAAGGAACTTGTTACAGGCTGCCTACTCTGCAGAAAATATTGATTTTGCTCAAGTTCATGCCATCAAGACTACTCTAGCAACAACATACAAGCAGGAAGAACAATTTTACAAGACCAAGAGTAGAATTCACTGGCTGCAAGAGGGGGACTGTAATACAAGATTTTTTCACTCTAAGATGAAACAAAGGAGGGCTTTTAACAGAATCATCAAGATTGAAGATGAAGAAGGCAACTTACATCAGGATCCCCCCCCCCCAAGATTAAAGAAATCTTTGTGCACTACTTTTAACAATTGTTTACATTCCCAGGTGATATCAATCCTGCTTTGTACTCATACTTTGATGATTTTCAGCCTCGGGTGACTCAACTGATGAATGATGCTCTTATCAAACCAGTTAGTGAAGCTGAATTTTGGCTAGCACTGCAGTAGATTGCTGAAGGGAAATCTCTTGGCCCTGATGGACTTACCTCATGTTTCTTCAAACAACATTGGTCCACAATTGCAACAGCCACCATAGCCTATGTTCAAAACTTCTTCAACAATGAAATGCTAGATCCGGGTATTAACAAAACATTTATATGTCTTATACCAAAGCTTCAAAACCCTCAGCAACCAAAAGACTTTAGGCCCATTAGTCTGGCCAATGTTGCATACAAACTCTTAACTAAAATATTGGCAAACAGACTAAAACCTTGGCTGCATAATCTCATCTCCATTAATCAATCAGCCTTCATCTCAGAGAGACTTATAACTGATAATGTTCTCCTCGCTCATGAACTATTGCATTCACTTACTACTAGGAAAAGAATTCATCATTACATGGCACTGGAATTAGATATAACTAAGGCCTTTGATAAAGTAAGATGGAAGTTTTTGGATTTTATGTTGCTTAAAATGGGATTTGCAGATAAATTGAGAAGATGGATCATGCTCTGTGTGACATCACCAACTTTCTCAGTCCTTGTCAATGGTTCACCAACTGGAAGAATTCAACCTCAACAAGGTATACGCCAAGGTGATCCCATCTCCCCCTATTTGTATCTACTTGTGTCAGAGGGCCTCTCATTTCTACTCCAGAACCTAGTCACTCACAAAAAGATTAGTGGCTTCAAAGCTAGTGTCAGGGGTCCAGCAATATCTCATATGCTATTTTCAGATGAGTGTTTTCTGTTCTGAAAAGCTGATAAAGGTCAATGCCAACACCTACTGGAGGTTCTCAACATATATGGTGCTATCTCAGGACAGCAAGTAAATTACCAAAAATCTGCAATAACATGGCAGGAGATTCAACATCTAATGGGTATACACAGAAATGGAGGATTGGGGAAATATTTGGGATTGCCAGAGCTAATTGGTCATACTAAGCAGATAAAATTTGGTCATATTGTACAGAGAGTTCAACATAATTTATAGAGTTGGTCTTCTAAACTCCCCAGTCCTGCAGGGAAAGAAACTATGTTGAAGGCTGTGATTACTGCCCTTCCCTCCTACTCCATGTCATGTTTCCTATTGCCAAAAACTATCATCACTAAGATCACCAAGTTAATGAGGAAATTCTGGTGGAGCTCAACTTTGGATAGATTCAAAATTCCCTGGGTCTCATGGCAGAAGATTACCATATCTAAAAGAGCAGGGGGACTTGGATTCAGAGACTTCACATCTTTCAATTTGGCTTTGGTAGCAAAACAAGGGTGGAGATTGCTCCTAGAACCAACCACTCTGCTTGCTCAGGTGTTAAAAGCCAAATACTACCCTCTTTCATCCCCTCTGGACATTTGCTTGCATTCAAAGCCCAGTCATGGTTGGCGCATCATTTTCTATGGCTTTCAGTTTCTAAAGCAGCATCTTAGATGGAATGTTGGTAATGGGAAGAGTATTAGGATTTGGAAGGAGAGATGGATACCAAGGCAGGAGCATGTTGCAGCGCAGCCTCCAGTACATGCTTATCCTGAGAATGCAACAGTTGACATGTTAATGGATGACAATTGCTGTCAATGGGATATGACTAAACTGCAACAATGGCTTAACCCACAGGAGATCAGTAGTGTCCTTAAGCTAAGACCATCATTTTTTGGTTTTAATGATAGGCCTCTCTGGCCATTTACAAAAGATGGTTGTTATATTGTTAGATCCGGGTATCACTATCTTCTTAATCAAGCCCCTGCAGATGCACAGCCACTGCCTTTGTTTCAACATATCTGGAAGCTACCTATTCAGCATAAACTTCATCATTTCATGTGGAAGATGTTAATGGTTTGCCAGTAAATAAGGCTTTGGAGAGAAGGGGAATCAGACTTGATACAACTTGCTATCTCTGTGGTGAAGTGGATGAATCTCTCTGTCATCTGTTCTTCTCATGCAGAGTCTCCAGAGAAATCTGGGCTTTATCTCTATCATCCTCTTTTGATCCCTCGAGTTTTTCAGATAATGTCCCTCAGAATCTAGCATATGTCATGTCTACTCATGGTAACTTAGCCCCATATATTCTGTGGCGCATCTGGAAGTCCAGAAATGACATGGTCTTCTCAGGCTCTCAAAGAAGTATCCCATATATTATTAATAAAGCTTTATATGCTCAGTTAGAATTAGAATCTAGTATTACATGGAAGAGCCTAGGAATATCTTCACATTGCAATTCTTAGATCCAACAAGTTATTTTACATGTTAATGATTTTTTGTGTGGACAGATGCTTCCTGGATCTCGGAGACATCTTCTATTGGCATAGGCTCGCTATTGGTGCACAATGATATGATATTATGTCAAGGTTCTTCATCCCTTCCCCCAGCCTCTGATCCTTTCCAAGCTGAAGTAGTGGCTCTTCATCTAGCTTTGCAATGTCTCCTACGCCTCAGATTTCATGATTTCAAGGTTTCAAATGATAATGAGAGTCTTATGAAGCTTCTCAACTCTTTAATCCACACCAACAACCAGGATTCAAGACACGCAGTTTGGTGTAAAGATTCAACAAACCTCCTGCTGGATATTTGGAACCTTAGTCAATCTTGTAATGTGCTTTCTTTTGTTTATAAGCATCGAGATACTAATACCTCTGCTTATAATCTCGCAATTCGGGCTCATAGAGCTCTTAGTCCTACTATTGTTAAATTTCTATCTAAAGTTAATATATCTTTTGTTGCTGGAAAAAAAATAAAATATATGCGGTTAGTACCTTATGAGAAATGAAGTTCAATAATTAGAAAAGGTGTGGAATTGATTTCAAGGAGGTAGTTTCTAATTCATGGAATCATAATGTATTAACTTCGTTTGCGTTGGAGGAGCTTCAGAGAACGTTGAAGCGATGGAATAGAAATGTGTTTGGAAACATACATAATCGAAAGGAGTTACTAGTTGATGAGTTAAATGATGTACAAGCTAAGCTTGATAGGCGTCATGATGATAGTGTTAGAGCTCGAAGAAGAAGAAGAAGAAGAAGAAGAAGAAGAAGAAGAAGAAGAAGAAGAAGAAGA
>OVBE01001598.1:0-35561 GCA_900406425.1 Iberis pinnata
ATCAAATGCTTTAGAAATGTCAACTTTTAGTGCCATAGAAGGTTGTTTGCGTTTTCTGGTTGATAAAGTATGAAATAATTCTTGAGCTACAAGAATATTATCCGTTATCTTCCTTTTGGGTATAAATGCAGATTCATTAATGGAGATTAATTGGTGAAGGTAAGGTTTCAATCGATTAGCTAAGATTTTTGTTAGTAATTTAAAAGCCAAAGTTGAATGTTTAATTGTCGACCAGTGTTGTTTGTAGAATCCAGCAGTGAATCCATCCGGCCCTGGAGATTTGTCATCACCCATTTGAGAGAGAGCTGCAATGACTTCTTCTTCAGTTACTGCTTTAGTCAATTGAACATTCATAGCATCTGTTACTCGAGGCTGCAAAGGAGCAAAATAGGTATAATCTGGGAAAGAACCCTGATTTGGTGTAGAAAACAGGCTTTTAAAATAGTCAATAAATACTGCCTGTATTTTCTCAGGTTCATGTTAAAAATTGCCACTAGAATCAAGCACCAGAGAAATGCGATTTAAACTCCTCCTTTGCTGCTGTTGGGCATGGAAAAAATGTGTGTTTTTATCTCCATAGTTTAACCATAGGGCTCTGCTCTTCTGACGAAGAAAAGCTTCTTCTTGTTTGTTGGCCATAGACAGTTGAAGTTTAAGATCCTTCAATAATTGATAGTCCATCTGATCTGATTTATAAAGTTGGTGGATTTGATGTTCTAGTTGCTGTATCTTATGTGCAGAATTGGTAGCTTGGGATTTCTTCCATTGACATAAGCCTTGACGACAAAATGAAAGAGCTTCCATAAATTGAGAAGGTAATAACTGAGCACAATCATTCTCCCAAAGCTTCTGAATTTCCGGAAACACTTCTTCATTATCTTTCCATCTGTTATCATATTTAAACAGATGTTTCCCTTTCCATCTGAAAGTGTTGGTATCAAGGAGAAGAGGTCGATGATCTGAAAACACCAGTTCAAAAATCGAACATATGCTCCTGGATACTTTTCTAACCAGTCAAAAGTACCCATAAATCTATCAATCCTTGTTTTGACTGTATAAGAATGTCTTTTACCACACCAAGTATATTTGCCACCATAACATCGAACATCATCAATCCCCAAAGCATTAATCATATTTCTGAATACTTGAAATGTGGATTCAGCTCTTTGAGGACCCCCAAACTTTTCTGAATTTGACCGTATATCATTGAAATCACCAAGAAACAACTGTGGAGTGGAGATCAAACTGGAGGAACCATAGGAATTGGTAATGTACTTCCAAAATTGAATGCGTTCACTCCGAGATGGGGGACCATAGATATATGTTAACTTGAAACTCTGACTAGCCATTGAAACCCAAAAATCATTGCAATAAGGAGAAGGTGATGAAATTGCCTCAAGATGAACCATTGTTGACCAAAAAACTGCCAAAACACCCCGATTACGTATAGGGGATATTATATAGTTATTTTCGAAACCCAACCGAGAACATATAGATATAACAAAAGAGTTCTCATCCATAGTTTCCGTAAGGAACATCAAATCTGGTTGATATAAAGATTTGATTTCAAAAAGGTCTTGAATTGTCAGGGCGTTCCCAATTCCCTGACAATTCCAATGGATTATTCTCATGGGGCAGAGGGTGGTTTCGGGGTATCCACCCTCCCCTTGAGATGAACAGGAAGAAGTAACCTTTGTCTGCTAGATGAGCTTGCTTCATCAGTAATGAGATGCTCTGCTTTACGCTTGCGAGAAGCTTCAAGCACTAATCGACCACTTTTTTGGAGTTCTGCATTAGCAGGAACTGTTGGTACTTCAAAAATTACTGGTCGTGGATGCTCCTGAGGTGATAATTCCAGAGGAATGTAGTCAGGCTCTGATGCAGATAGATCAGAATCACAAACAGATTCATCATGTTGAAGACTCCCACAGCGAAAGCCGAATTTACGTAATTTATCGTATTGGAACCGAATCAGAGTTGGAGGTTCTTCCCTAGCAAACTGAATGTGTAAAGCAAAGATCAGCTTGATATCAATATCAATTGTAATTTTTTCCCAAGCTTCTGCCGTTTTATCATTAATTCAAAATACATATATGTAATAAAATAAACATTTCTTTATAAAGAAATAAATAAATAAAATCAAAGTCCGAACAGTATTTATCGAACTTGAGGTATATAGTTTGGAATCGAGTTAACAATAATATATGTTGTATCACCTATTACACTACTTGAGATTGAGAAGGATTCAAAAGTCAGTAACCATATCATTTTGGGAGTGTAAATTCTCCCGGGTTGGATTCTTGGAACTTGACCCGGCTCACCAAGTAATTGGGCTTTCCAAGCACACTTATGAGAAAGAAGCCCGTGAGGAGAGCACGAAAACCGAGCCCGCGAAGAGAGGTCGTGAAGAGAGCTCGCAAAGAGAGCTCGCGAAGAGAGCTCGAGAAGATAGCTCGCGAAGAGAGCTTGCAAGGAGAGCTGATCCGGCGGGCGTGGAAACAGTCAACGTTCTCTGAGTTGCCCGCCTAAAATCACGCCCATTTATGATAGGATCAGCGTTTACAGGGGAGAATGCAAAAGAGAATCTCGGCAATAAATGCTATTTATGAGAGCGCTTTAATTCCCCAAGGACTATAAATAATAGAGGGGATGCTAAGAGAAGAGGGTTCCAGAATTTTTGATATTACTTGTAACTTTTGAGAGAAATTGTAGCAAACACTTATCAATAAAATTTATATTTCCTAATTGTTCTTGAGATTATCCTTGATACTTTGGTGTGAGAGATTCAGTTCCCACATTTTGGCGCTTACTGTTGGGAGAGAAGACAAATATCCCAGCCAAATTGGGAAGAACTTCCACTCTGCCCATAAGAAGAATGGAGACACCAACTGATGTTCAAATAAAAAAAAAGCAGGCTCCTGCCTTGAACACAGAGGCCTCAGTCGTAAACCAGGACTCCTTAGCCAAGCTGAAGATGATGGTGGCAACGCTGGTGGCATCCACTGAGAAGCAGAAAGAGTCAAGCGAAGCGCTCATCGCTCGCTTCAATAGTCACGAGGAGCATGTGATGACCCGGCTCATGACATTGATGAATGTCCACTCGGATCTGGAAGTTCTCCTAGGAGCATTGAAAATCCCGACGGGGAGAGCCGAGCCAATTGTCTTGATCCCAGAGAACACATGAAGCGGTGGTATCAGAGGCAAGAGCTCTCTGAATGCGAACTGGAGAGCTGGCGATCCTCTGGGTCCGAACTGGAGAACTGAAGAGCTTTTGGGCGCGAATAGGAGAGCTGAAGATACCCCGCCCTCGCAGGGAGAGCTTGCTGGATGTGAACCGGAGAGTTAGTGATGCTCTGGGTCCGAACCGGAGAGATGACGAGCTCCTAGGCGCAAACAGAAGAGCTCACGATCCTATGGGTCCGAACCGAAGAGTTGACATTCCTATGGATCCGATCCGGAGAGCTGAAGACCTCCTGCCCTCGTAGCAGAGAAGCAAGAGCACGCTAGATGCGAACCAGAGAGCTGGCGATCCTCTGGGTCCGAACCAGAGAGATGAAAAGCTCCTAGGTGCGAAAAGGAGAGTTGAAGACATCATGTTCTCTCAACAGAAAGGTGAGAGCTCTTTGGATGTGAATGACAGAGCTGGAGATCCTCAAATTAAGAGCAGAGAACTGGGGGCATCCCAAATTCCCAGTTGGGAGCTGACAACCAGAGAACCCTAGGAGATGCTGGAGAGCTGCACACTCCAAAATCAATACAGAGAGCAGAAGATAACATTCTAACAAAAAGAGTGAAGTAACCGACAATTTTGTCTTAGAGAGGTGCGACTCGGATTGGGGGGGAGGAGAATCCATTGAAGAGAAAAGAGAAGGAAAAGGGAAGAAAAAATAAGATGTGTGGAAGAAAAAGAAAAGGAGAAGGAAAAAAATATCTTAGATTTTTTTCGTTACAAAGGAAATAAAAAAACAATAATAAAGATTTTTCTCAAACAACTTTCTAAAAAAATTATTTTTAGAATCAAAAGTGAGTAATTTCTATAAAAAATTAGAAAATTGTTCGAAAAATAAAATCC
Organism: Iberis pinnata; assembly: GCA_900406425.1. Classification (NCBI taxonomy): domain Eukaryota; kingdom Viridiplantae; phylum Streptophyta; class Magnoliopsida; order Brassicales; family Brassicaceae; genus Iberis; species Iberis pinnata. Next base: position 4,073 of record OVBE01001598.1, read on the forward strand.
TCATAGAAAAGTGAATAACGAATAAGAAAAATGAAATTTTCATCCATAAAAGATCAAAATTAGCGCTCAAAAACTATTTTTTGGGGAAAACGTCAACGGAAAACGGATTCAAGCAAGCAAAAGTGACAGAAAAACGAATTCAAGCATAGCAATGAAGCAAGAATTCGAAAGAAACTAAAGAATGAAGAATAAGTTTATAGAGAAAACAAAACCTAAGCAAAAAGTAAAAAAATTTATGAGAGAAATATGAAAATGAAGTTACCTCGAAATCTTCTTAAGGAGGAGTGAACTGCACAAATCCTACAGTAATTTGAGAAGTCGGCTTAAATAAAAATTTGCAGAGGATTAATTTACGCAAGATATTAAAAAGCCTGGATTCTTGTTCATAAAAGATGTGATCTACCAAAATATTATGATTGTCAGAGAATCAGACTAACGAGTTAAATCACGAACTGGTTGAAATCATTTAATGGAAACTTGCATTACAAGATTGGGGTGGGGGGCAAAATATGGGAATTCTCCCGGGTCGGACTCTCAGAGCTCGACCCGGCTCAAAAAGTAGTTGGGATTTCTAAGCCCACTTATGAGAAAGAAGCCCGTGAGGAGAGCACGACAAGAGAGCCAGAGAAGAGAGGTCGCAAAGAGAGGTGGCGAAGAGAGCTCGCGAAGAAAGCTCGCGAAGAGAGCTCACAAAGAGAACTCGCAAAGAGAGCTCGCAAAGAGAGCTCGAGAAGATAGCTCTAGAAGAGAGCTCGCGAGGAGGGCTCGCGAAGAGAGCTCGCGAAGAGAGCTCGCGAAGAGATCTCGCGAATAGAGCTCGCGAAGAGAGCTTACGAAGAGAGCTTACGAAGAGAGCTCATGAAGAGAGATCGAGAAGAGAGCTTACGAAGATAGCACGCGAAGAGAGCTTTCGAAGAGAGCTCGCAAAGAGAGCTCCCAAAGAGAGATGATCCGGCGCGGGTGAAAACAGTCAACATTCTCCGACTTGATCGCCTAAAATCACGCCAATTGATGACAGTATCGGCGGCTACAGGGGAGAATTGAAAAGAGAATCTCGGCACTAAATGCTATTGATGAGAGTGCATTAATTGCGCAATGACTATAAATATTAGAGGGGGAGCTAAGAGAAGAAGGTTCCAAAATTTTTGATATCACTTGTAAGTTTTGAGAGAAATTGTAGCATACAGTTATCAACAATATTTATATTTCCTAATTGTTCTTGAGATTATCCTTGATATTTTGGTGTGAGAAATTCAGTTCTCAGAATCTTAAACTAGGATCTACCTAAGAAGATATATATATATATATATTAATTTTTGGTGTCAAAATTCTCTCTGAAGAATTTTCCTTTAACTAGTTTCACCTTCCGGATGATGACCCAGCATACACCAAGGCAAAGAAGGATTCACCAAGTAGATTTCTACCTAGGTATGAAAGGTAAGCGGCTGAGCACCCAAATCGCAGACGTTATGAAAGGTAAGAGGCTGAGCAAGCGAAGACTAAGTCATGACGGTTCCGTGATAGTAGGAAGACGCCAAGATTGTAGGCCCAACAAACCGAGAAGATCGGAAGTACCCGAACTAGGCGGAGATAGATATAAAAGCAAAATAGAGAGAAGGAGAAGAGCATCGATTTAGCTGAAGAGAATTAGAACTACTTTTAACAGAGATTTTTTAATCATCTTGTTGTGTATACTCATACAATTAAGATCCATAAAATCTATTTTCTATCTTTCTATCTGAATTTTGTTGCGTCATTTTCCTTATTTTAACAAGAACAACGAATTCCTCATTAAAATTAACTTGATAAAAAATACTTTGTGGGTTTTAGCATCCACAAATTGGCGCTTTCTGTGGGGAGTTAAGAGTTCTTTAACGCATAAAGGAAAACCGCAGCCAGATCCGACTCCACCATGACCAAAAACGCATCAACACCACCTGATGGATACGCCAGCACGATTCAGGCACTCCTCCAATCCGTGCAGTCCATGTCCGACAAACTTGAGACACAAGATGCTTTGAACAAATCCTTGCTTGACCGGCTCGACCAAATGGTGAAGTACTCCGCAGAACAAACCAAAGCAATGACCAAACGCCTAGACCGAGCAACATCCTCACAACACCGCTTGACCAAGACCTCATCACGATGATACCCCACCTCAGGAGAACACTCTAGGAGGCTATGCTTTACTCCAACCAATGGCGACCTCAAAGGAGAGCAGTCCGACCAAAGGGACGACCAACCCAATGGCGAAACCAAACATCCAAGTCGTACCCCAAGCGCCAAGGCCTCAGAGGACGAGATAGACCGAACCGACCTATCGGAGGAATCCGAGGGAGAATCTGACAGGTACGAGGAGGACACCCGTACCCTACCTCCTCGCTCTGGAAAGTGACCTTAGTGATCGATTAAGGAGATCCAGGAGATGAAGGACTCCCTGCAGGAGGCCGTCCGACAAATGAACTCCAAGGTTCACCAAGCCATCAGCTCAGCGCCAGAGCTGGATCGATTGATGGAGGAGACATTACGAAGCCCTATGCCCCACATATAAAGAACGCCAGAGTACCAAACACATGGAAAATCAAAATCCCCTTTTATGAAGGAAGAACGGATCCCAGCGCGTACATGACCGCGTTCAGAATCGTAGTCGGACGAGCGCAATTCGACGAACACAAGAAGGACGCAGGGTATTGTCAAATGTTCAATGAGCACCTACACAAACCTGCACTCACCTGGTTCTCAAGGCTATCTAAGGGTTCGATCCACATTTTCAATCAAATGAGCCTGATGTTCTTAAAGCATTACTTGGTATACATCAAGAAGGACATCTCAGACGGAGACATGTGGAGCATGACTCAGGGTCCAAATGATTCCCTCCTACAATTCATCGACAGGTTCAAAGAAGTGATATCTCGAGTGGTAGTCAGCAATAATTCCACGATTGCCGCCCTCAAAAATGCGGTATGGGCAGAGTCTGAATTCAGATTAGATAAGATAAGTCACATTGCAAGTATCATAACCAAGATGGACATTCCATTGAAGAATGTAAGAGCTTCAATTCATTCCTTTCCAGCAAGTACCAGTCCGGGGAATTGGTGGAACCCAACAAGATGAAAGCGGCAAATCCCCAGCAAGAGACAGGGGACTAGACCGAAGAAGCCAACCCCCAAAACGAAACCGAGAGAAACTACCTCAAATGGCACCAACCCCACCATTCAAAAAGAGAATAAACATGATCATCGAGAATCATCATTTTGCCCTAACTTCAGTAACAGCGATCAAAGCCTATGGGCACATGACGGTGTCGTGCGAAAAATGGAAAATCAAGCCCTAAGGGGCAGGGGAACCAATAGCTTTTGACGAGATGGACACGACAGGACTCGACATCCCTCATGCCGACCCACTAGTCATGAAGCTAATCTTAGAAGAATATAAGATCGCAAAAATACTCATAGATACCGGGAGCTCGGTTGATTTGATCTTCAAGGAGACCTTGGGGAAAATTTGACCTAGACCTTTCACGAATTGAAGTACCACCTGCGCCGCTGACCGGTTTCACCAACAAGACATCCATGACGATCGAACTATCAAACTACTAATGCACGCAACTAGGGCATCGAGAATAGTTGAATTCACAGTGATTGACAAACCAGAAATATAAAACACAATCTTAGGGACGCCATGGATAAATGAAATGAAGGTTGTGCCCTCTGTGTACCACCAATGCGTCAAATTCCCCACTAAGAAAGGGATTACAATGATCAAAGGGAGCCAAAGATCAATCCGAGCTTGCTACTTAGTCGAACTTAAACTCAGAGAGAAGGCCTTATAGCTTTTACATAATAGGGATACTGCCTCGCCTACGGAGCCAACGTACAAGGAAACCAAACTCGACGAAGTGATGTAGTGCTGCATATACCCAGGATACCCCGAGCATTGCATTAGCGTAGGGTCAAATCTTCAAAAGGATTTGAAAGAGGAGCTAATCTTTCTCCTCAAAGAAAACAAACACACCTTCGCGTGGAACATGACGGATATGCCCAGAATAAGTCCAGAAGCCGGTTAAACAGAAATATCGCAAGCTGAGAGCCAAGCGGGCTCAGGCAGTCATAGACAAGGTGGAGAAATTGCTGGGTGCTGGTTCAATCACCAAGGTGAAATATCTGGAATGGCTGGTAAACCCCGTAGTGGTACAGAAAAATAAAGGAAAATGGAGAGTATGCATAGACTTCACCAACCTGAACAAAGCATGTCCTAAGGAAAGTTTCCCATTGTCAAACATAGATCAGCTCGTCGAAACCACAGCTGGTTACAAGCTGCTCTCGTTTATGGACGCCTTCTCGGGTTACAACCATATACTCATTCACCAAGATGACAGGGAAAAAACCGCTTTCACTACGGACATAGGCATATATTGTTACAAAGTAATGCCTTTTGTCTTGAGGAACGCAGGCGCAACCTACCAACGCTTAGTCAACAAAATGTTCTTGGAACAACTGGGAAAGATGATGGAAGTCTATATAGACGACATGCTTGTCAAATCTTCTGATGAAGACAACCATGTGGGCAACATGCGCACCTTGTTTCCCAATACTCAACACCTACGAGATGAAGCTAAACCCAGCTAAGTGCACATTTGCAGTAACCTCGGGTGAATTCCTCTGCTACCTAGTAACCAAGAGGGGGATCAAAGCTAACCCCAAGAAAATCAACGCATTGATAAGGATGCCGTCACCCAAAAACACAAGAGAAGTACAGAGACTGACCGGACGCATAGCCTCTCTGACTAGGTTCATATATAAGTCGATAGACAAATGCCTTCCATTTTATAACCTCCTGAAGGGAAACAAGAAGTTCATCTGGAATGAAGAATGCAAATTATCATTAAAAGAGTTAAAGACCTACATGATATCACCCCCAGTCCTTTCGAAGCCACGGGAGGGAGAAACACTATATCTTTACATTGTGGTGTCGTCTCATGCAATTAGCTCAGTTCTTGTATGCAAGGAGCTAGGTGACCAGAGGCCGATCTTCTATCTCAGTAAAATCCTAGACGATGCCGAGACGAGATACCCGACAATAGAAAAATTGGCCCTAGTTGTGGTGCATTTAGCAACAAAATTACGATTGTATTTCCAATCGCACTCGATAGTTGTGTATTCAAACCGGCCGCTGCGTACAATCCTACACAGTCCAAACCAGTCGGGAAGAATTTCCAAATGGGCCATCAAGCTCAGCGAGCACGACATAGAATTCAAAAGCAGAACTTGTGTAAAATCTAAACTCTTAGCCAATTACGTGATAGAGCTACCACCAGAGATGGATCTAGCAGTAGAGCCAAACAAAGCAAAGTGGTCACTATACGTAGATGGGGAAAGCTAGAAACATGGTTACGAAGTGGGAATACGGTTGGTTTCCCCAACCGAGGAGATGGTCAAGCAGTCATTCCGACTAGACTTCACAGCGCCAAACAATGAAGCCGAATATGAGGCAATAATTGCCGAACTACGATTGGCAACAACAATTGGAGCTAAGCGAGTAACCGCTTACTGCAATTCCCAACTAGTTGCGAACCAGTTCAGTGCGGAATATGAGATAAGAGACGATAGAATGGAAGCTTACCTAGGTGTGGTGAAAATCATTTGCAACCAATTTGCAGACTTCGACCTGATTAAAATCCCTAGTGGAGAAAACAATCCTGCTGACGCCCTAGTCGAACTGGCCTTGACTACGGACCCCGCGAACGACCAGGGTCATAGCGGTTGAAATTATTGACAAACCCATCATATGTATCACTAAAGCCACTTGCATAATACATGACTCAATCGAAGAGTGCAATGCCAACCCAGATCCTGAGGACAACAAAGAATATTCAATTCTTATGGAAATAGACGAGGTCGAAGTAGAAATAGACTGGAGAGTTGAGATATGGCATACATCATAGACGGCATTTTTCCACCAAAGAAATGGGACGCCAAGAAACTCAAAGCCAAAAGTGCTAGGTACACTCAGTTAGACGGAAACCTTTACAAATAGAGTGTATGTGGCCCGCTGCTAAAGTGCATATTCGACCGTAAGACAAAGAAGATAATAAGGGAAGTCCACGACGGAGCATGCGGAAACCACTCAGGTGGCAGATCACTGGCATTCAAGATAAAGCGATATGGATACTACTGGCCAACTATGATCACGGATTGCGAACAATACACTCTGAAATGCGAGAAATGCCAAAAGCACGTGCCATTGATATATACAGGCCAACCGAGGAGATGCAATACATCACAATGATATACCAATTCATGAGGTGATCCATGGACATAATTGGCCCAATGCACAGGTCAAAACAGAAACGTTTCCTCCTAGTCCTAACAGATTATTTTTCTAAATGGATAGAAGCCGAATCATTCGCTAAGGTTAAATCCGAGAACGTGGAATCCTTCATCTGGAAAAACATAATTTGCCGACATGGGATCACCTATGAAATCCACACCGATAACGACCCCCAATTCGCCTCAAATAGATTCAAAGACTTCTACAAATGAATGAGCATAAATTTAACGTTCTCCACCTTGTATTACCCACAGGCCAACGGCCTGGCCGAGGCCGCTAACAAAACAATTTTGGATAAACTAAAGAAAATACTAGACGCTAAAAAGGGGAGATGGGCAGACGAATTGGAAGGAGTACTCTGGTCCTACCGGACGACACCCAGGAGAGGATGCAACGACTCACCTTTTGCTTTAGTATACTGAACCGAGGTAGTAATAGCAGATGAGACCAAAGTCCCCAGCCTCAGGCGTAAGCTGGCACCTCAGAACATGGATCAAAACAATCAGATGCTCATAGATATAGTTGACACCGTTGACGAAAGGAGAGACCAGGGGACGATACGATTGCAAAACTACCATAACGCCGCAAGACGATTCTACAACAAGAAGACCAGGCAGAGACTATTCACCAAAGGAGAGCTTGTGCTACGGGAATTCTTCCCCGCAAGAGCAGAAAAAAACGCAGGAAAGCTAGGAATCAAATGGGAAGGACCATACAGAATCTCCAAGATCATCAAACCAGGAGTGTACGAACTAGAGGACACATAAGGAAATGAGGAGAGACACCCTTGGAACGCCCAACACTTGAAGAAATATTTTGGTTGAGGCCTAGAAAACCCTTTTCCCTTTTTTCACGCATGATTGTACTCTTTAATCAGTGAACTACGACCTAGGCTTGATCCCCACTTTCGGGGTACGTAGGCAATTCCACTAAGGAATTCAGCTACTATTAATTATTATTACAATGTTCCGCCCTCTCCTTCCTTATAAAATTGTCTCAAAAAATGGAGAAGATGAATTCGTCATTTACACACCGACCCAGCCCACCCTCCCTTTCCTTATGAATTTTTCTCAAAAAATGGGGGAGGTGTATTCCTTATTTACACTCCAACCCAGCCCGCCCTCCCCTTCCTTATAATTTTTTCTCAAAAAATGGGGGGAGATGTATTCGTCCCTTACACTCCGACCCAGCCCGCCCTCTGCTTCCTTATAATTTTTTCTCAAAAAATGGGGGATATGTATTCATCCTTTACACTCAGACCCAGCCCGCCCTCTCCTTCCTTATAAAGTTTTCTCAAAAATTAAGGGAGATGTATTCGTCCTTTACACTCCGACCCAGCCCGCCATACCTTTCCGTATAATTTTTTCTCAAAAAATGGTGGAGATGTATTCTTCTTTTACACTAAGACCCAGTCCGACCCAACAGGGGCCTCCGGCTAAATTGGTAGACCAACTTGAGGACATACAAAATGCCGTCTCTCACCCAACCAACATGATGAAACACCTGAAGTAGACCCAACTTTCCATTTCCAACCATCCAGTCTTTGTCGTTTTCGCGTATCCTATTTAATAATACTCCAACGAAATCGAGGGGAGAACATTATACTAAATCTGCAAAAAATTACCTAAACCTTCGACTTCTCCTTCTTCGGTAAAACTATCTAAACCTTTAAATATCTCACCATTATATCACAACACTCAAAACAAAAAACAATCACCTAAACACAATACATTGTATGACCTAGCTACTCATACAATACATCGCACACTCCCAGTGGGTATCAGCCTGAGCAACCCTCAGCAAGGTATAAGTGCTAAAGCCGAGCCTAGTCTCACAGTAACGTATTAAGGCATATGAAAAACGCTATTAACAACTGAAACATTCACTTTTCATCTGAACATTCGATCCCTCGAATAAAGTGTGTTGTCTTTAATAATTTTTATCAACGACAAAGCGTATGTCGATTTTAGCTAGAAAGCACATGTGATATCATTCAAGATAATATCACAATATCTAGAGAGAAACATAAAACCAACTCAGCTCTAGGTGTGCGAGTCCTGGCCAGCTGCATTGTCATCATCCCCTCTGGGGGCTCCTTTGCTCGCAATAGTTACGACCTCTTTAATGCGTACCGTGACTTCAACCGCTTTGTCAAAAGCTCCACCTGCATCGGCATCTAGCCCCTCGGCCTCCTCTTTTTTAGTTTCCTCCTCAGCCATAGCCTCGTATTTATCCGCTCTAACTACAGCCTCCTAAACAAGGTTCAAGGACGAGAGATTTGTACCATATATAAGGGTTGATGCCCTCGGTCGGGTTGGGTTCAAAGGGCTCGCTTAGGTTGGAACCAGTGGGCGTTGCCATCCTATCCTTCTCCAAGTTTAGGTCTTTAAATTCTAGCATAGCTAGCTCCTCATTGAACCCACTTAGGTCTCCTTCCAAGTCCCTCTGATCCATTTCCAAAGTAGTCTCCCCTTGCGTCAAAAACCTAATAAGCTTGAGGTTATGTTTGATCTGTTCCACTTGTATTAGCTTCTCTTGATACACTTATTCGTTCGCGACCTTCCCTTTCACATGTTCCATCCTCCTGGCGTATTGTGACTTCATCTCATCTTCCTTGTCCTTAATCTTCTGTTCCATCTGGTCAACCATATCCCTCATGAGGCACGCCAACTCCTTAGCCATGGCAGCTACCTGTTTCTTCAAGTCCTTCTTGGATTTCTTGTGACGAGCCACTTCCGCACTTAGTCTCTCGACATCATTTTTCCTTAGGTCCTCCAGCTTAATGACCTCAGCCCTTAACCTACTGTTCTCGTCCGTCACCATTTCCACTCGCCTCACTGCAATTTTCAGCTCCGAGATAGCTTTATCAGCCCTCGCTATTGCATCCACAACCAGTTCGACCCCAGAATTCTTCTTCGCCTCTTCAGCTCATCATTTAAAACCCCCACCAGTCGGTTTGCTAAAGTCGCGGTCGAGGAAAGATAAGGTGTACCTCAATCAAAACAGGAACCATTTTTCGAGTCGCCGAACAAAAGAAAATAAAACGAGAAAACACGACAGGCCTACCTTGGCATGGGAATGAGCCCAATGAGCGTACTCTCTCTGAACCGAAAGCGACTTGTGGTCGTAACCCTTAGGACCACCTAGGCAAAGTTTGGACATCAGATCAGCGCAAAGGTTTCCCTCTTCAACCATGGAAGACTGGTTCAGCCAGGAGAAGCTGAAGACGAATCTGCCATGATCATGAACACTGACTGGGGATGCCTCATGAATGCGAGCCCTTTTCTCCGAGGGAGCCTCAAGGTGGCGACATATGCGCCGAATTGGAGGAGGACGCAATAATTTCCTACTGGAGCTTACAGCCTTCACCCGATGATGATCACTACGAGATGAGTCAGAGCCCTCAATAGGTTCCACCTCCACGGGGACTTGGTCCTTGGGAGTCTTTGCCTACTGAGCAGCACCAAATCCTGTTGAGCAGGGAGCCCCCTAGAAACTTTTCAGCTTGTGAGCTTCACGGTATGGGACGGAGCACTTGCAGCAAAACCAGACATCAAACATTACGCGACTTGAACGGACCAGAAGAAAACCCAAATCGAACTACTTACTTGTGGATGATTCAAACAGCAGTTCTAACGGCAGCTAGTTATGGGATAGTCTTTCCCCGTCGAAGGTATTCCATTTGTTCAGCCTATTGCTCCCGAGAATGTTCTAATTCTTCATATATTCAGCAGAAGGATTCTCAACCTGAACCAAGTGCGGAACTAGCAAACACCCAAATAATAGAGGAAAAGAAAATTAGTCAACCAATAATTCCCAAAAATAAACGAACACTAAGAAATAAAATAAAAACAGCCAGAAAACATCAACTCAAAAGATAAGCAAGGAAACATAGGAGCTAGGTTTAAGAAAGAAAAGGAGGGGATTCACACCAATCTCCCTAGTCCACCGAGATTGTAGATCGGTGGGACCAGTAGTTCCGAAGGAGAGATGATTGATTTCTAAGAAGAAGTAAAGTTGCTCCCAGTCAGTTTCGTCTTTTGGAGCTTGACCAGTCGTGAACGCTTGAATGGGTTTGTTGGCTAGGTACCAAAGGCCACCCTTAGGACCCCTCTTTGCATATGTGGCCATCTCGAGCATGTCACAACCTATTTCAAAACCGTTCTCCCTCGCCTGGACCATCAGAAAAATCGCATGCCGGACTCCATTACGCATCAACTAACTCAAAGCCATCCCTCAGCGACGCAAGTATCGAACCAGCAACTCAGGTACAGGACAACACAACCCGCAAGTCTTGAAGAAGATATCATACACTGTGACAAACCGGACTGGGGGATTTTCTGGAAACTGACCAGGTTCAGGAATCAAAAACCTGACATCAGAAGGGAGATCAATTTGTTCCCAAAGCATCCTCACATATGTAGTAGACGAGCGAGAGGAGGAGAAAGTCATGATTTGTGGAGTCGCAGCCGCCCTAGACCTCGCACCGGAAACGATAGGGGTTCCGAGGCTCGTACTGGCTGCAGGATGCGATGATGAGCTCCTGCTCTGGAAACGAAGCGCTAGTTTTTTCGACAAGATGGGAAGGCCGAGACAGAAGAAGAAATTAAAGGAAGAGAGGTCGAAAGGAAAGAAGAGAACAAATTAAAAGGGGAAACAATAATCCTAGAAGAAATTAAGAGATATGAGATGTGAAATAACAATACCTTAGGTTGCGTAAAGAGAGAGAAGGAGTTGGCGGTTGAATGCGTAGTGAGGAGACGGTTCCAAGCACTTGAGGAGACGCTTTTGAATTTCAAAATAAAAATGCATGTTGCGTGCTGAGAAGAATAACCGCCTGGACTGTTGAGATTTCTTCAACTAAAATCGCAACAAATTAACTTAACAGATTCTAAATCCTTGGATTACTAGAATTATCCGATCATACACGGAAAATTAAAATACATATGTGATAATCATATATGAATTCGTGTATATCCAAATAGAAATTGCGAGTGAAGATCGTTTCGAAACAGGATATCCTACTTGAATATTCACCAATCAATTTTCGAAGGTCACCCAACTCGCTAAGATCATAGGGAAACCTTGGGGCTACTTTGTTGGTGTCGAAACCCCCTCAGCAGAATTTTTATTTAACTAGTTTCACCTTCCGGATAATGACCCAGCATGCACTAAGGCACATAAGGATTCACCAAGTAGATTTCTACCTAGGCACGAATGGTAAGCCGCTGAGTAACCATGTCGCAGACGGTCTAAGGAGAATATGAGCACGAGCTGAACAAGCGAAGACTAAGTCGTGACGGTTCCGAGATAGTAGGAAGACGCCAAGATTGTAGGCCCACCTAACCGAGAAGATCGGAAGTACCTGAACTAGGCAGACATAGATATAAAAGCAAAAGAGAGAGAAGGAGAAGGGCATCGATTTAGCTGAAGAGAATTAGAACTACTTTTTACTGAAATTTTGTACTCATCTAGCTGTGTGTACTCATACAATTGAGATCAATAAAATCTATTTTCTATCTGAATTTGTGTTGCGTCTTTTTCCTGATTTTAACAAAAACAAATAATTCCTCATTAAGATTACCTTGATATAAATATTTTGTGGGTTTTAGCTACGACATTAATATTATGAGAAAATTGCATAAAAAATTACATAGTTGTGTAGAATTTTAAGTATACATAAACTTTTGACAAAATTTTGAAAATATTATAGAAAATTACGTTTTTGAAAATGTTTATGAGTTCTTCATTTTTTCTATAAATTTTATAAATATTTTACTTTTAAAATATTTAGTCAAATTAAACATAAAAATAATTATTTGAAAAATAAATGTAATACCACATCATCATTTTTGGGTCATATCATTTACCATGGCAGGAACTTGAATCAAGGTTTCGTAGATTCAATGTTTTAGTTTGAATGTTAAAAATTCTAAAGAAATAATATTCCATATTTTAATCATCAACAGAAAACACTATGCGGATAGGCAAACAGTAAAAGAGTCCCTACGCATATCAGTGCATCTGTATAAATCTGACCTAATCTTGGTTATGTACAATTCACTCACAAATCCTTGAAATATGAGTGAAGGTCCTTGTTTTGTGTTGATACCATGTGTATCACCTGCCCAAAAGTCCATTTCGACTGAATGTTCAGGTGGACGACGACTTGAAGGAGCAAAGGGGACTTAGAAGGCTTGAAGCTAAGTGGGCCGATCTGACGAGCTGGGCTTTTCAGCTCAAAGCCCATTAGGTTAAATCATGTGATTAGGGTTTAAAGCATGGATTCTTAATATAAATACCCATGTAATTGCTCTACAAAGACCTAACTTATTTGTTAAGTCTTGTTTCAACAGTTGGGGCCGTTTGTGGGGACATAGGTAGACGATCTTATAATCTCTTTTTGCATGAATAATCAATCGAAGTAATGACCACGGGACCAATTGAGAAAGCACCAGACGGATCTACCACCAATGCGGGAAATAGAGACGATCGAACTGAGATAACGGGATCAGATCATGAAGACGATGCCCCCGAAATCACCATGCATGATTTACTAAACCATGTGAAGGAACAGAAGGTAGAAACCGATAAACTTAGAGCGGAGTCTCAGAACCTGAGAGCACAGTTGGAAGGTATCATCGCTTCCACTGAAGAAAGAGATGCATGCACAGTAAACCGAGATCTGTTCGGGGCATCTCATCAGACACCCGAGATGGCAGGTGGACACCAAGGTCGACCTGATTACACTAACGTGACTAGATTCAGAAGCACAAGTGAGGATACCGAAATCCCGAATATTCGCGAACAACAGAAACTGATGAGCTCGCAGGTACACCAAGCCACCAGCTACGCCCCCGACATCCTTCGTGCTATAGAAGAAACGCAAAGGACCCCATTCTCCAGGAGGGTTACCGATATCTTAGTTCGGCACTCTGCAAAAATAAAATTCACAAGATATGATGGTAGGAGTGATCCCGACAAGTACCTAACAGCCTTCACAATCGCCATGGCATGAGCTCAGTTCTCCACAAAGGAACGAGATGCAGGTTTATGCCAACTCTTTGTTGAAAACTTATCAGGATCAGCGCTGGATTGGTTATCCCGTCTAGAACCTGGAACCATCAACAAGTTTCAGCAACTCTCAACCGTATTCATCAAGCACTACTCAATGTACATCACGAAGAAAGCTCCAACAACCGACCTATGGACACTATCTCAAGAGGAGGGTGAATCATTAAAACACATCATTGACAGGTTCAAGGAAGTTATAGCTCGGATAGTGATCAACAACGAAGGAGCAATCGCCGCTCCACAGAAAGCCCTGTGCTTTTAAGTCAAGTTTCAAGGATGAGTTACTCATCAATCCACCTTAAACACTAGAAAACGCACTCCATATAGCCAACAAGTTCATTGAAATAGAGGAAGAGCATGTTGCGATGTCCAAGAAACACCACGTCGCGAAACCAAGGCAAGATAGGGACGAGATTCCTTGGGAACCCAGGTAGCACTATTCAAGAGACAGGCGAGGTCGTGCAACCTACGCGATCACTGAAAGTGGGAAGACCACAAAACAATCTCCACCTGCCGACGATGACCCAAAAGCATACTATGATTTTCATAAACGAAGCGGGCACAAAACCGCAGATTGTCGTCACTTGCAAGCTATCTTGTTAATAATGTTTGAGGACGGCGAGATTAACACTAACAGAAGTAGGTACAACAATCGAAGACGAGGTGGGAAATCTTGTCATAATTCAAACACAAAGGACAAGACCCACCAGGTCAGCACGATCCGGGAAAAGAGCTCGCATACCAGCGACGATATGGCACCTCCCACCCAAACTCGGGATCGTAGCCCGGATGATCGAGCCACAGAGGGGTCACTACCAAGAAGACGAGTCAACGTGATCATAGGTGGCTTAACCTCTTGCAGTGACTCTATAAGATCTATCTGAAACTCCGAACGACGAGTTGTCACTTCACAAAAAGAACAAACGAACATCACACCGACCTCCCAACCGCTCGAGTTCAGGGATGCCGACCTAATAGGTCTAATTCAACTTCACAACGACTTCCTAGTTATCGAGCAGGTCATCGCGAACACAGAGGTAGCTAGAATACTTATCAATATAGGCAGCTCGGTGGATATCATTTTTAAAAGAATGCTTGATAACATGGGAATAAGCGCCGACCTAATCAAGGACGGCAGAAAAACACTCACATGTTTCAGTGGCGAAACCATTTCTTCAACTTGAAAAATCAAGTTGCCTGTTCAGACTGGAGGGTCCACACAAATGGTCAAATTTTACATAATGGAACATAACTCGGCATTCAATGTAATCTTAGGTATACCATGGCTTTATTCCATGAAGGAAGCGGTATCGACCTACCACCAGTGCATGAAATTCCCAACAGGCAAGGGGAACATGGACAATTAGGGGAAATCAATGCATAGTCCAGACTTGTTTCCTAACAGAGCACCGTACGCGAACCTTGCAGGTGTCGGATAAAACCGAAAGCCTTCTGCAGACCTATAACTCTGCAACAGAGCTAGACAAAGTCGAACAAGTCAGTATTCACGCCAAACACCCGAACCGAACCACAAGAATCGGGAAGGAGCTAGCCGAAAATATCAAAGCAAGATTAATCTCGGTAATAAAGAAGAATGCCAACACTTTCTCCTGGACCATGGACGACATGAAGGGAATCTACCCATCAATCACCTGTCACGAACTAAACGTCGACCCAACCTACAAGCCGATAAAGCAAAAAAATCGCAAACTAGGAACGGAAAGCTCTCAAGCAGTCAATGACGAGGTATAGAAACTCCTTAAAGCTGGCTTAATCTCCAAAGTCAGATACCCAGAATGGCTGGGTAACCCAGTTGCTGTTAAAAAGAAGAACGGCAAATGGCGCATATGTGTCACTTCACCGACCTCAACAAGGCATGTCCCTAGGAAAATTTTCCCTTACCTCACATAGATATGTTGGTAGAAGCCACAGCATGCAACGAGCTCCTGTCTTTTATGGATACTTTTTCAGGATACAATCAGATTATGATGCACCAAGCCGATCGGGAAAAAACGACCTTCATCACGGACAGGGTAACCTACTACTATAAGGTAATGCCCTTCGAACTCAAAAACGCAGGAGCCACCTACCAACGCCTGGTGAACAAAATGATCGCTAACGAGATCGGCAGGTCCATGGAAGTTTACATCGACGACATGCTAGTTAAATCCGCCGAAGCGGAAGATCACATACAACACCTTGAGAAATTTTTGAAGCGCTCAACCTCTACGGAATGAAACTAAATCCAGCTAAGTGTACCTTCAGAGTCACGTAAGGCATTTTTCTAGAGTACATAGTAACTAAGAGAGGGATTGAAGCAAACTCTAAGCAGATAGGAGCTATCCTTCACCTGCCAGCAACAAGGACAAAAAAAGAAGTACAAAATCTTACAGGTCGTATTGCCGTGCTTAAAAAATTCATCTCCCAATCCACCAACAAAAGTCTCCCCTTTTACTAGATCCTCAAAGGAAATAAGTGCTTCGAATGGGATCAAAGATGCCAGGTCACTTTTGACAAGCTCAAGTCATACTTGACAACGCCCCCGGTGATTGCCAATCCAGAAGACTGCAAAATATTCTACATGTACCTTGCAGTCTCCGAGGTAGCCGTCAGCGGCATCCTCGTGAAAGAAAACCAAGGCGAGAAAAAACCAATCTTTTACGTCAGCAAATCACTAAACGACGCTGGGTACTCAGCCCAAAAACTACGACCCTACTTCCAATCATATACAATCGTCGTACTCAGTACCCAATCGCTTCGAACCATACTCCATAGCCCAAATCAGTCCAGCAGGTTAACCAAATGGGCAATCGAGCTCAGCGAATATGACGTAGAATATCAAAATTGCACCTGTTCCAAATCCCAAGTCCTCGCCGAATTCATAGCAGAGATTCCACCTGTAGCAGATAACACACCTCCACCCGAAACATGGAACCTGTAGGTTGATGGCTCAAGAAGGAAGCAAGGGGCAGGTGCAGGTGTCCAGCTCGAATCACCAACTGGAGAGATACTCGAACATGCTTTCAGGTTCAAATTAGAAGCATCCAACAACGAGGTAAAATATGAAGCACTACTAGCTGGACTACAACTGGCCAAAACCTTGGTGCCTTGCGCATACACGCCTTATGCGACTCTCAACTCGTTACTAGCTAATTTAGCGTAGAATATGCCGCAAAGAATGATCGGATGCTATAGTACCACCAGATGGTCCAGGAGAAAGCAGGCGAATTCCACAGTTTTGAGCTCACCAAAATCCCAAGAAACAAAAATTAGCTTGCCAACTCATTGGCCAACATGGCGTCCACTAACGAGCTCGGGCTAAAGTGAACCATCCCTATGGAGTACATAACCTCGCAAAGCATCAATACCACGATGGCTCACGCCATCGACAAACTAATCTCTTTTGATCAGGAGCAAGGCGAGCAAGGAAAACCTGACTGGCGCACTGAAATAACAGATCATATTGTCACAGGAAAAGAACCAGAAGACAAATGGGCAGCATGGAGACTTCGAGTCAAAGCTGTGAGATACACCATTGTAGATAGGCAACTATACAAGCGATCCGTTTTGGGAATCCTGCTATGATGCATATACGGAGACGATGTGCAGCAAGTCCTTGCCGAGCTTCACGAAGGAGCCGGCGGGAGACATTCTAGCGGACGCTATCTAGCATTAATAATAAAGAAGCACGGACATTACTGGCTAACGATGCTGCATGATAGCCAGGAGTTTGCCAAACGATGTGAAACATGCCAACGACACGGACCGACGAATCACTCACCCACCAAACCGCTAAATGCTTCGGCAAACCTCTACCCATTCATGAAGTGGGGAATGGACGTAGTAGGACCTTTCTCGGTTGCAATGAACGGGCACAAGTTCCTGCTAGTAATGACTGATTACTTCACAAAATGGGTAGAAGGGGAATCATATACGGCGGTCAAGGCAAACAGGTTTCATGTCTCCACCACCACAGACATCCAGTTCGGTAAAATGACTTCTATACAGAAAGTCGTTAACGACCTATGTTGTATGAGTATTGCAGGTACAAGACTTCATATGGAAAAATATAATCTGCCGGCACGGCATCCTGTACGAAATCATGACTGACAACGACACCAATTTTTTTGCAAAACAGTAAAAAAGTTTTGTGACAGGTGGACGGCGAACTAGTCGCATCATTAGCCGAACTACATTATTTAACACAAACATATTGGTTATTACGCATGTTCTATGGAATATCCGCTTAAATCACTCTACACCGAGGTATCCACAGGCGAATGGGTAGGCCAAAGCTATGAAAAAATCCATAGTGGACGGACTGAAGAAACGTCTTGATTCTAAAAAGGGACTCTGGGTCGACGAACTAGACGGTGTCTTATGGTCCAACCGAACTACACCTCGGCAATCCACCAACCAGACCCCTTTTTTCTTTAGCACATGGAATTGAAGCTGTAGCCCCATCTGAAGAAGCAGTATTCAGTCTGCGCCGAAATAAGCTGCCGGAGAAAAAAGCCACCAAAAATGCAATGCTAGTTGACTCACTCGATGATGTCGAGGAAATTCGAGAGAGGGCGCTGATATGGATAAACGTATATCAATAAGCTACAAAACGATACTACAACAAAGACGTTAAGCATAGAAGGTTCAAAGTAGGAGACCTAGTCTTACGCATGACCTACGCAAATACAGCAGAAGAAAACGCACGCAAACTGGGAGGTCGGTGGGAAGGCCCATACGAAGTGTCCAAGATAGTTAAACCAGGAGTGTACGAACTGACGGCCAAAGATGGAACACCAATCCCGAACTCTTGGAACGCTACTAAACTCAAGAGATTTTATTCTTAGGTTCCATTGTACCGTGAACTACGACCTCGCTTGATCCCTGTTATCAGGGTACGTAGGCAACCCTTCGAGTGCTGCTATTTTAATAAATAAAAACTATTTTGACCACAGGGTCAATGATCTCTGAATCAATCTCGTCACCTTTTACAGTATTAACGTATCTAAACGTACCAACTACCTTTAAAAAAAACCTCTAAATACCATTAACAAAAGCCAAGCTACAACTCGCACATATCCTACGCCTAGATGGGAATATCGGCGAGATCAAAGTTTTCTCGCCATGGCTCCAAAGACCATTAATAAAGCTGAGATCCGTCTCGCGTACTCCTAAAGATGTGTACTGAACACGCGCAAAGTCACAACGTTCGAGATTAAGTCTCCATTTAAAAGCCGAGCTCCAACTCGCGTACTCCTAAAGACGAGTATTGGGCGTGTGAAAAGGTACAATGTTGAAGCATAAGTCTCACCTAAAAGCCGAGTTCCGACTCGCGTACTCCAACTGAGAGTATTTGACAAAACTAAGATTTTGTCGATAGATCACTTGTGAGAAAGGACGATTTGCAGGTTGCCTCTTTTCGGCTTTTGATCAGGTGAATGTTCAGTTCCCACAAGGACTAGAGAAACATTCATTTATACCTTAGCCACACCTTTTTATAATATTAAAGAGCCAAACTCCTGTTCACAAACAACCGATATAACACGAGATCAATGTTTTCTCATTAAAATGTCAACTAAGATAGGCACATTCATCGAGTTAGCAATGTGAAACACAATAAAGGGTAAAAAATTCACCGAGCTACAGTTCTATTTCCATTATCAAAAGGAACCAACATTACACGGTTCGTAACAAAAATAACGACGACCAAACAGACAAACGAATCAGGAAACAGATATCCTTCTAAAAAAACGATAGTTGGACCGCCAACAAACAAGGCAGATCCTAATCCTAAGAAAAACACCAACCTACCCAAAAGAACACAAGAGGTACAAGGAAGACCGACCCAACCGTAAGAAAACCGTGAAAACTGCTCCAAAGGAACAACTACACCCTCGGCGTCGCTAGAGTAGCAGGTTGGATCTCGTAAAAAGCATCATAACCTCCTGGAGCGGATCGAATTAGGTTCGAACCATGCATGTTAAACGGAGGTCGAATGACGAAGTCTTTAGGTGTTAAGTCAGTTATGTCTAATTCTTCGTACTGCACCTTTGATGACTCTAAATTTTCATGGATTTTACATATTAATTAGCATCAATTACGAGGTCTTAAAGCGTACATACATCATATTTATGGTTGATTTTAGTAATTTTATGATTTTTAGGATTTTTCATTAGAATTTGCATATGCACGCATTTTGGAGATTTTAAGGACTTTCAGAAGTTTTCGGGAAGGAATTGTGAGATTTCAGAAAAGCAGCACTTAACATTGAATGGAGCAGCACTTAGCATGGATTGGACAGGATCTACCTTAGCATCAAGGCAGGATCGATCCCGACACCACACTTCATATCGATCCCATTACCCCTTTTAGATCGATCTAAGATCGATCCCACGTTTCCACCTAAGTCGATCTGGGATCGATCTCACTTCACCATGTAGATCGATCTCAGATCGATCCCAGCACTTGCCGGGATTGATCTCAGCAGACCTCAGATCAATTCCATCTCAAACCAGGATCGATCCCTCTCTCTCATTCAACGTTTTTGGTGAAGTCTCAGACGAAGCTAAGGAAATGCATGAAAGTGAAGCGAGACTAAGAAGGGAGCAACATGAGATCGATCTCACCTTTGTCTGGATCGATCTCAGGCACTCAATGCCTGGATCAATCCCCCTCAGACACACCTTAGATACATCTCAGTTGGATCGATCTCATGCAAGCGTCTTCAGCTCGGATTGATCACGCACTTACCAACCTGAAGTCAAACACGCTCCAACCCGACCAACTCAAATCTGGATACCACCTGAATCAAGGCCCAAGATCCAAGATAATGATTAGAATTTTGTCTTTAGTACGAATTAGGGATTTTCTCTGAACACTATAAAAGCCCTAATTCTCCCCCATTTGAAAAAAGCTGAGTTTTCTATCCTTTTTAGGTTTTAGTCTTAGGTTTTATTTTCTTATGTTGTTCTTCATGTTCTCCGTGTAAAAACCAGATTTCTTTTGAATTTTAAGTTAATCTACTGTTTTTCTTTGATTTCTTGCTTAGCCTTAGGTTGATCTTTAGTTTGTGCATCTCTATTTTCGTTTTAAGCTTTAACCTTCTATTTTAGTTTACTGTTCTATTTTTGTTCTTCATTTCTGGGTTTGTGTTCTTGCTGTTATTCATCTGTTCTTCTTATATCTGCATGTTTAGGTTTGAAGTTATGTTTTCTGTTTCATATGCTTCTACTCCCATGAGTAGTGAGTAGTTCACTAAGTTCCTGAGGATGGGGGTAGACTAGGGTTGATGTTCTGGGTTTACCTTAGTGCCTAAGCTGATTAATCTTAGATCCCTTCTATTTCACATGTTCGTAATGCTGATTGTATTGCTACCCGGAAGGAACTGAAAACTCGCCGTTAGGCCCTTCAACACCGGAAGGTGAGTCATTGAAGGTGTCCGGACCTAGGTGATTTTAGAGATTTGTCTTCTCCTTCTAAGGAATTAGATGTTGGGAAGCTTATTGACTAGAGTAGTTGTTGTTAATGCCTGTTAGGTAGTCACCGTCTATGACGGCAGTTGAGTCTGTGACTGCTTGGCTTGAGATTGGTTTCCAGGGAATTGGAACTGATTGCATGTGTTGCTACTATCTAGGGGTTAGCTCATTATGAGGTATGTTAGGTGCTTAGGTAATCCAGGATAGATTCTTAGTCAATTACTCTATGTCTTCAGGAACTGCTTTACATTGCTTGCACCTTTCACTCTCTTTGCATTTACTTTGTTTTTACTTTCAAGTCTTTTATGCTTCTTTTTGTCTTTATGCTTTTTATGTTCATTGCACTTAAGACCTTTTAGCAACAACCCTTTTTACAATTAGCTTGACTTTAAAGCATCCATCTCATTCCAGATTGCTTAGTGCATTCCCATTATGGATTGACAAACTCATCTATACTACAATGATGGGTGATTGATACCCAATAGGACTTTAAAACCCTACTATCAACCTTGTACTTCTCTACATCTGCATCAAGCTTCGCCATCAGCTCAGCAGGCACCATGCCGCCTTCTGCCACTATGATCTAAACGCAATCTAGGGTCCCTTTCGCTTGAGAGTAGGACTAGATGATAAGATCGGACTTGTCTCGGTCCTCCACGTAACACTAAAGCTTTTCGAGCTTTGTTGCACACTCAACCTGATCCTCTCACCGCGTTAACGCGACATGTAAAACTCGGGAGAGTCGGAGCCCTTTCATCTCGCTCTCA
This sequence comes from Iberis pinnata, assembly GCA_900406425.1. Classification (NCBI taxonomy): domain Eukaryota; kingdom Viridiplantae; phylum Streptophyta; class Magnoliopsida; order Brassicales; family Brassicaceae; genus Iberis; species Iberis pinnata. Next base: position 25,719 of record OVBE01001598.1, read on the forward strand.
TGCAATTTCTCGAGGGCAATATAAGTCCCTCTTAGCTCAAAGAACTCAGCACCCGTTTGGTCCAGGATGGCTTGCTGATTAACAAGCACCATCACAACAATCTCATAGGTGCCTTCGAGCTCGACCCTCACAGTATCAAGGTCTTTGTAGCAGACGTCGCAGTGTCACTTAGCATCCTCTTCATGGCGGCAACTTGGATTCTCAGTTTTTTAATCACCGCTTCTTGCTTGTTCAGCTTCAGTCGATCTTCGGCAAGGCGCTTCTTACCTTTGTCAACCAGCTTTGACAGCCTGACTAGCTCGTCCTCATTACCGGACAAGGCTCGGAGTTTATTCTCATAAAAGGCGATGAGCTCATTATTCGTCACCAAAGTCTGCACATCAAGCAAATAGGGGAGTTAGAACTTATACGATTTTACCAGCAAGGAAGAAGGGAGGAAGAGGACCTTCCTGGCAAGCTTGCCGAGTTAGAGCTTCATAAATTTCAGGTGCCATCAGCCAATCTACTGTAGGAATGATCAGACCGTTGGCCCCGAGGCGGTTTACTAAACCCACGCACGCTTTCCTAGCTTGTGCGTACGGCACACCTTTGTGCGTGAATGAGAATGACCAACTCCCCCGTGAGTTGTCCTGCCTCCCCGACTAGGAGCTTCCTCCCTTGATATCTTTAGGATTCGTAGCCTCATCCTCCTCCATCTCCTTTTCTTTCTCCTCTTCCTCATCCTCATCATCACCACCTGCTTCAAGAAGATAAGGAAGCTCTTCAGCAAAGGTCTCTAAACTGCCATCTATGGGATCTATGTCCCCAGCCATCTCTCCCAGCATCTGAGAGATTATTGGAGTTCCACCAGTAAGAGCAAGTGGTGGAACATATGGATCGGTAGCAGGGGCATCTAACCCTGAAGGTACTCCCTCAGCAGGGACCTCCTGCTGCTGCTCGGGAACATATTTTGTTTGTTGATGTTCCCAGTAGGAACACCCTAATTTACTGTTTGTCCTCAGCAAGGACCTCTTGTCTCGAGCCATGTTCCTCAGGTGGAACGATGGCTGAACTCAGCTCTTCTCCCGAGTCAAGAAACACTGACTCGCAAGACTCGCGATCCCAGTTGGATCGGCGCCTCTTCCTATTAACCAGTGCAGGGTAGAAATCTTCGTTGCCCGAAGAACCAGACGTCTGCTCTTGTTTCCTCTTCAAGTCGGAAGCCGATTTCCCTAGCTCGGCAGCATAATGAACTATGGGTTTTGGACGTCCCATCCTCTTTTTTTTCTTATCAGGACATGTGTTAAGATCCCAACTAGCTGGATATTCCTCTAAATAAACAGTGGGCACTTGCGTAACTTCACCTGAATTGATGAACGAGATGCTCTCTTGAATACGCTTGAAGTCAAATTGATCAATGTGGTAAAGTCCTGCCTCCTGAATCCTCGCAAAGTCTTCAAGAAAGTTCGCCGGAAAGGGACCAGCGTTAAAGTGGAGCTATGTAAATAACGAACAAACTCGAGTTAGGATCGTAACAAACAAGTATCAGCTCGGCGGTCCTAGGCGGTATCTACCAAAGGTTTCAGCCCATTTCCTTTTCATCTGTGGATCTTGTCCCCCAAATTCAAGTTTAACAGCTTGTACTTAGGCTTAAAGTTGATATACACGAAGCCTGTATTCAATCTCGTCTTCTTCTGCAGCACTGGATTGATTGATGACATGTTTTCCAGGTACCTGACATCGAGCTCCATATCGAACTTGTGCGCATGAGCCATTAAAGCTACCATATGCTTGATTAAAAGAGAAGATAACTGCAAGATGGCGATCTTCCGTCTCGCGCAGTATGAGATCAACAACTTGGCAGTGGGAGCAAAATATGGGACTTCCTGAAAAGGGGCTCATAAAAACATACATAGCCTTGGGGATAATCCCAAGGCCGTTCATGAGGTTTGGGTATCAGGAACGGGATCCTGTTGAAGAAAGGAAAATCCCGAATGAGATCTTGAATCGTTCGTTCCGTGCACTTGGTGGGTGCAAGACCTGTCAGCTCGTCATCTGGTTGGATCCAGTTCCCTTGAGGAGCTCATTCTTCAAGGGATATCTCTAGATCAGCGGCGCTCAGATCGTCACGGAAAGCAAAAGATTCGTTAGGGTTTACACGGGAGGTGAACATAGTTAATATCAGCAAAGTTACCGAGCTGCTATAAAAAAAAATCGCCGAGCTGAAAATTCTAGAGAGAGAAAGTAGATAGAAGGGAGAGCGATTGTACCTACGAAGGAAATTCTGGAAGTATAAGAATGATGATGCAAGGGGGTATTTATACCCTAGAAGATGACGGTTTCCGAGAAACAAAGTGATTGCGCGTGGGAATCTGTAAAGATGCGACGTTCCATTTTCCCTTACGAAAACGATTCGCAAAAGGCTATGAATCATTAAATGCACTTAAGCCAAAATAAAATTTTAATTATGGAAAGCTCAATCGACGACTTGCTGCACTATCGCCGACCTGGAGGGACTAACTGTTGATACTAGGTGTAGCACCTGCCCAAAAGCCCATTTCGACTGAAGGCCCAGGTGGACGACGACCTGAAAGATCAAAGGGGACTTAGAATGCTTGAAGCTAAGTGGGCTAATCTGACGAGCTGGGATTTCCAGCATTTAATTATTGTTTTATGCATATATTCTTAATATATATACCCATGTAATTTCTCTAAAAGATATATGAAATTTCTCTTGAGGTGACCTAAGCTTTACCCCATAAGATCAAAGACCTAATTTATTTTATTTGTTAAGTCTTGATTCAACATTTTGTTTGTTTGCAAAATCTTGGTTTGCACCTTCGTTGATCCGACAATCCACAGATGACTTTATCCAGCTATTACAACGTGAAATCTCATTCTCATTAAATCAAATCAAAGATACAATTGGGCTGGTTATATAAAAAATACCAAAGGCTAACCAAAAACCTTAACCACCTAACCAACTAATAACAAACCAACATAATTAAAACTAATTAACAGAAATTGGTTTATACTTAACCAATGAACAGACTCTAAAACATAGAAAACTTATATCTAATTCTCCAATAGGCCCCCTCAAGATGGGAGGTAGTTGTTTCGAAGACCCATCTTGCCTATTAAGTACCTGAACTGAGCTCGATGAAGTGCCTTTGTGAATGAATCTACCAATTGTTCTCCTTTTTTTGACATGTAACAACTTAAACAAACCTGCAAGAAACTTCCCTCTAACTCCATGACAGTCCACCTCTATATGTTTTGTTCTCTCATGGAAAACATAATTATTAGCAATGTGTATAGCTGCAGTATTATCACAGAACAAGAGTGTTGGTTTCGACAGAGGAACCTGGAACTCATTGAGAAACTATGTTAGCCATCAACAGCTTTGGATAAGCTTCTATACACTGCTTCTCCTGAAGATTTGGAAACTGTTTGCTGCTTCTTTGACTTCTAAGACAGAAATGATGTCCCTAAAAATGTGCAATAGCCTGTGGTAGATCTTCATGTGTTTGGACAAGAGTTCTAATTTGCATCTGCAAAAATCTGGAGTTGCATATCAAAATCAGAAGAGTAGAAAAGACCTTGTCCTACTGTGCTTTTAAGATACTGAAGAACCCTGATCACAGCTTGATGATGAGCTTCCATTGGAGCAGAGGAGAATTGACTAAGCCTGTTAACAGCAAAAGAAATGTTAGGACGAGTGATTTGAAGATACATCAGCTTACCAATCAAGCGTCTGTATGATTCTGTATCAACAAAGTCCCCTCCTGTATCTTTTGACAATTTCAAATGTTGATCCATATGTGTAGAAAATGGTTTGCAACCAAGTAAACCAGCAGTGTCCAACAAGTCCAATGCATACTTTCGTTGACAAACATAAATTCCAGTCGTAGAAAGTAGTTCAATGGTCCAAGATCACGTAATTTGAAATGTGCCTTGAGTTGATCATTTAAAATAGTCACAACTTCACCATTGTTTCCGGCAATTATAATGTCATCGACATATACTAAGACACAAAGGAAAGCTGCGTCAGTATCCTAAGGAAACAAGTATGATCTGAAGCTGTTTGTTTGAAACCCAAGCCTTTTAAATTCACTGAAAATTTGATAAACCATTGACGAGAGGCTTGTTTCAAACCATACAGATATTTTTGGATCTTGCACACTACATTAGGAGGAAGTGTGGCCTCCTGTCTAGTAGCATAACCAGGTGGCAACTTCATGTATATCTCTTCATCTGATTCCCCATTCAAGAAGGCATTGGAAATATCCAACTGAGTGAGATATAGAGCATAGACAGAAGCAATCTTTAGCAGTAATTTGACAGAGGTGAGTTTAGAAACTGGTGAGAAAGTTTATGTGTAATCTATGCCCTCTTTTTGAGTATACCCTTAAGCAACTAAGCGTGCTTTGTACCTTTCAATACTACCATCAGAATGGTACTTGATCTTATAAACCCATTTACATCCAATACTGACTTTGTGTGGTGGTAAAGAGCAGATGGACCAAGTATTGGTACTTTCTAAAGCACTGATTTCAGAATCCATTGCACTGCACCAATCTTTATGATTTTTAGCCTCTGTATAGGTTTGAGGTTCAAGATGTTTATCAATAGCACTAAGAAAAGAGAAATATGATGGAGAAAGTTTGTGATATGAAAGAAAATAAGAGATATCATGAATAGTGGAGGAACCTATAGAATAACAATAGTAATCCTGAAGACAGGCTGGAGGTTTCACTCTTCTATGAGAAGAGGTAACAACAGACTCTGAATTAGTGGAAATGGAGTGATGTGAGGAAGTGGAAGGTACTGATACAAGTTTATCAAAACTAAGAACAGAGATGGGCACATGAGAATGATCAAGCATATTTGGAAAGAAACTCAATTGATCTTGAGTTAAATCTGCCTTTACAAAAGGAAAGAGCTGCTCATGAAAGACAACCTGTCTAGAAACAAAGATAGAATTTGTTTCTAAATCAAGTAGCTTATAGCCTTTTATACCAAATGGATAACCTAAGAAAGCACAAGCTCTAGCTCTAGATGAGAATTTATGTATGTTTTGGTTGAAGTGGAGGCATAACAACGACAGCCAAATACTTTCAACTCATCATAGGCTGGTGTTTTCTTTGTTATCACTTCAAAGGGGGATTTATGATTAAGAACAGGAGATGGAATACGGTTGATTAAGTGTAATGCAGTGAGAATGCAGTAACCCCAAAAGGATAAGGGAATTTGTGATTGAAATAAAAGAGATGTTTTCTTTCAACCACTGTGTTTTGTTGTGGTGTCTCAGGGCAGGAATGGTATGGCACAATGCCTTTAGACTGATAAAAAGAGGTGAATTTGAGTTCTAGAGCATTATCAGACCTAACCCTTTTAACCTTCCTATTGAATTGAGTTTCTACCATCCTAATGAAATCTGGAAACATAGTGAGAACATCTGACTTATGTCTTAAGAGATATATCCAGGTAGCTCTAGAACAATCATTTACAATGGTTAAAAAATAGGTATAACCATCATGAGTTGGAGAAGAAAAAGGACCCCGAGTGTCAATATGAAGCAGATCAAATGGTTCTTTACTGATATTATTGTGAGAAACAAAAGGTAAATTTCTTTGTTTAGCTAAATGACAAATCTTACAATGTGACTCAATATCAGGCTTAGGATTTGAAAAGGAAATACCCTTTATTGATTGAAGCCTAGATACAAAAAGATGTCCTAGTCTCATATGCCACAAATTGTGGTTTGAGACATTAAAGGAGTAAAAGGATTGCATAGCTGGAGTATCAATAGATTCTATATCCATAAAGTAAAGACTTGAAATTTGTCTACCCATCCCAATTATTGATTCATGTGTAGGACCATGAATTCCACAAGACAATTCATCAAACCAGACCCCACAACCCAAGCTCCTAGTTATAGATGACATACTAAGAAGATTAAACTTGAATTGAGGTATATGTAAAACCTCATCCATAACCAACTTAAGCCCCAAACGAACTGAACATATGCCCATAATGCTCACAAAAACTCCATTTGGTAAGGTAACAGTTGTATTGGTGAGGGTTTTAAAAGATGGAAAAGAGGATTTATCATGGTATATATGATTGGTGGCTCCTGAATCTATAACCCAAGAGTTGATAGCAAGATGATTGCTATCAACTGAACAGACATAAGCCTATCAAATCCAGTAAAAGAACAAATGATAGAAGGAAAAAAGTTACCGAAAATTGGGCAAAGGCTTGAAGAAGAAAGCTCAAAAGATAAAGAGACTGAATGAACTTCTGGACTAGTAACAGTGCTTGGATTCTGAAGCTTAGAGTTAAGGAATTGCATCAGCTGCTGAAGTTGTGTAGGAGATAGATCAGTAGAAGGAGTACTAGGTTCTCCAATAGCCATGTGAGCTGAAGCAGAAGACTTATTGAACTTCTGTTTTGGCTTGAAACCAGCTCGAAAACCATGCTTCTTGTAACAACGATCGTTTATATGACCTACACCATTACAATAAGTGCAGATAGGCCTTTATTTCTTCTGAACACTATTAGGAGTAGCTGCAGGTAGTTGAATACCACTACCAACTTGAGTATTTTTGTTCTGAGAATTGTATCCTATCTGAAATGCAGGAGTATTCTCTGGAGTAGAAGATGTGTACCTAGCTAGTCTGTTACTATCCTCTTGATCCAAAAGATTGTAAACTGTTGAAAAAGTAGGAAGCACTTTCTTCATGAGGATCTGACTTCGAATGGCATCATAAGAGTCATTAAGTCCCATGAGAAAATCAATGACTCTATGAATTTCCCTTTCAGCAATTAGTTCTTCAACAGTAATGGAAACCTTACCAAAACTGGATAACTCTTCCCATAAAGCCTGAGTTTGGGTGTGATAGGTTGATAAATCCAAACTACCTTGCTTAAGGGAATGTAATTGATGCCTAAGTTTATAAAGCCTAGGATGATTAGACTTATGAAATCTTGTGTGAAGATCAGACTACATCTCTGATGCATCCTTGAAATACAGTATGCTAGAGTAAATCTTCTTGGAAACGCTATTTAATAGCCAAGACTTTACCATACTGTTACAACAGATCCAAATTGGAGCAAAAGGATCATCATCATCTTGTTTAGCAATAGAACCATCAAGGAATCCCATCTTGTTCTTAGCTATCATACTATTAGTCATGGCAATGCTTCATATACCGTAATTGCTACCATCTAATAGATCAGCAGAAAGCACTAAACCAGGATGATCTGAGCCTAGCAAATAATAAGGTGAATTAATACTATCCGAAGAAGAATTCATTTGAAACAGAGTATGACCATCTAACTTGTTCTGAAAAGAAGGACTAGAAGGAGTACGAGTCACCTTAGGTTGAGAAACATCGGCATTCTGACGAGAATTTGATTTTCCATTACTCCTTGGTGATTCGTCTTTTGGAATTTCAGAAGATTTGGATCGGTACTTTGAATTGGTCTTGCGTTTTCCCATTTCGGCTCAAATCGCATCTCCAAGAGCTTGAAAATCGATTCAGTTTGAACAGAAAACACCGATGTGAACTTTGTGAGCTTGAATGGAAGAAGAAGATGAAGATCGAAATGTAAGAGACGAAGAAGATGAGTGTGAGTGAAAATGAGTTTGTTGCGGAAGAGAGAGAATGATTACATTTGATACCATATTACAAAGTGAAATCTCATTCTCATTAAATCAAATCAAAGATACAATTGGGCTGGTTATACACAAAATACCAAAGGCTAACCATAAACCTTAACCACCTAACCAACTAATAACAAACCAATAGAATTAAAACTAATTAACAAAAATTAGTTTATACTTAACCAATGAACAGACTCTAAAACATAGAAAACTGATATCTAATTCTCCAATACCAGCGTATGCCATTTTTTCCTCTTTCTTAGATTTTAATGTAATATATATTCAACAAGATTTGTCGATTGATGTTTTCTTCTTTCTTCTTTCTTCTTTCTTAAATACGAATTACTTAGAGATCTATCAAGAGATCTCATTGCGTGATATTAAAATATTAGCCTCAAAGACGATGATGGGTCTAAGTAATCGTCCTCCATTTTCTTACTCTCTCAAACTAGAGTCTTTTAACACGCTCCTCCAATCAAATAGAGATAGATATGAATCTCGTCCTTTTTCTGTTGGTGGATACAACTGGTAAGTTAATATAACATGATAAATCTTGTTCTAATTAATTTTCATAACGCGGATTTTTATAATTATGGGATTGGGGAATCAAATAAATGACGTGTGTTTCTTCCTCCGGATATGATACTACTTTTTAGATGAATTTTAATAGATATACTAAATTTTATACGTGAAAAATAAATAGTAAATTTTATATAATATTTTAAATATAACCTAATTTTTTATTGGTTTGGAAAAGAAATTTTTTGTTGGATTAAAAAACCAAATTACCCTTATTTATTTTTATATTATTATTAATTAAATAAATATAATAATTTTTATTCAAGTAAAAATTTGTGATAAATTTGTATTTACTATTTTAGTTAATTTTATATTATAAAATATATTACACTCATTATTCTTGAAACATATGTCATTTATTATTAACTAGGTGACTAGCCCGCGCCATGCGCGGGCATGAGAAAACTTTGAGCTATATTGTAATGTAATCAAAAGTCTTATCATATATTCAATTTAATGGTTTTCAATTTTAATTTTAGTTTTGTTTCAAATATTTTCACTTATTGTGAATGATTATCTTGTTTTTATTTTTTGAATACTTGCAATTTGTACGTATACATGTGTTCGATAGGATTGATTTTATTTTCTTGATTTTATATTGAATTTCTTGAACATCGAAGCTTGAATATTGGATATGGAACGTATTCTTTATTTTTTGGATTAACCATTAAAATTTACTTGATCTTTATTTTAGTTATAGTTTTAAGCGAATATATACAGTCGTTAAATGTTTTACGTTTCGTTCATCGGTTTAATAAAACATCATCAAAACCCTTATGATAAAAGTGTCTTTTTGTAATGGAAATATTTATAATATTATCATCTTAATCATTTAACTGGTAACAACCAACCATAACAACATAAACACAATCATAACAAAAATTATTTAATATACGTACAACATAAAATATAATAAAAAAACAAAAAAAAACCAATAACATAATATATAAAAAAATCATAGCTACACATTCTGAAAAAGTTCTGTATAAACAACATTATTCGTCTTCTTGTATGGTTTACCTTCACTATTCGTAATTAGAATCTTCAACCCTTTTCTGGACGTTACTCTAGATAGAGCAACATATAACTGACCATGCGTAAATACAAGTTTTGGCAAATAAACACCCACCTGATTTAATGTTTGACCTTGGATTTTGTTAATTGTCATGGCGAAAGCAATAGCGATCGGGAACTGTCGTCTTCTCATCCTAAAAAGAAAACGTGCTTCTGGCGGAGATACAAACATACGTGGTAGGAGAACTTTATCACCAATGTTTACACTTGTAATGAATCTTGCTTCTATAACATGATTAGAAAGTTGTGTAATTATTAATCTAGTTCCATTGCATAAATCACATTTCGGATCAAAATTCCTATGCAGCATTATTGGTGCACCTATTTTCAATATCAATTCATGATTCGGAAATCCTGAAACTTTAATGCTATTCAAGAATTCTTGAGAGTAGGTTATTCCATCATATTTACCAGTATCTGATTTTTCAATAGCATATGAACTCAAATAACACATTTGTTTACCTGTAAATAAAAAAAATTATCATAATATTTAGAAACAAATTAATATGAGCATTACTCAACAATAAATATTAAATATATAT
>OVBE01001599.1:0-35555 GCA_900406425.1 Iberis pinnata
TAGAATATTCCTTGATTTCCATAAGTGCCAAAGTATCCAAAAAGCTTGAATACCGCCATTCGGATTTTTAATATCTTGGCTCGCCAAATGAAGTAATTTTTCGAGTTTGACAAGAAACGAAACAGCAGAATCTGTCATGAATGGCATCTGAAGTCCAGCCACCCGCCAAACCGCTTGAGCATAAAGACATGTAAAGAAAAGATGATCATCAGTCTCAGTGTCAAGGCACCCTCTGGGACAAGTCTCATGTTGTATAATATGGCGTCTATGCAAATTGCCAAAAGTTGGTAAAATGCCCGAACCCACACGCCAGACAAAATGTCGTAATTTCGGTGGGGTAGGCAGTTGCCATATTTGTCGCGCCAGGATCTCCCTGTCCGATAAAGGAGGTCGTGGTGTAGAATCATCTGTAGCATTGAGTAAAGCCAATCGGTAGCCAGATCGCACAGTATAGTATCCTTGTGGATTATAGTGCCATAAGTATCTGTCATGGGTTTGGAAAGGTGGTATATATTGACGTTTAATCAAAGAATGGTCTGCGGGAGCAATATGCGCTGTCAATGCTGTATCATCCCACATTCTTGTGTAGGGACAAAACAAAGTTGAAACTGGTAGACTACGTGATTCAACTGATGTCGTAACTGCAGGACGAGGGGGATCTGTTGGTAACCATGGTTCGTAACCCATTTGAATAGATGAACCATCACCAATATCACCACGTAAACCCTTTTTGAGTAAAGTTCGGCCAAAACATAAGGATTGCCATCCATAAGATGAACGAGTACCTTGTCTTGCGTTAAGAAAACTACCATTCTTAAAATATCTAGCTCGTAATAATCGAGCTAGTAGGGTTTGCGGAGATGTTAATATTTTCCATGCCCGACTCGCAAGCAGCGCTTGATTAAACAGAACCAAATCCCTAAAATTCAATCCACCTAAATGCTTAGGTTGTTGTAGTTTCTTCCATGCAATCCAAGCCATACCTTTACGGTCGGAAGTCCCCCCCCCCACCAAAATTTAGACATGATTTTATCAATATCATTACAAAGGGTTGACGGGAGTCGAAAACAATTCATGGTGTAAATAGGCAGAGCCATTGCAACACTTTTCAATAAAGTCTCCCTTCCTGCAGGTGATAAGAACCGACATTGCCACCCGGTTATCCGCCGTTGTATTGAAGTCAGGATGTATGAAAACGATTCACGTTTTTTCCGAGTAATGTGCTCTGGCAGGCCCAAATACCGATCTATTCCTCCGATTTTAGATATGCCAAGGATACGTTTGATGCTTGACTTCGTGTGTTCATAAACCTTAGACCCAAATGTAAGAGTGGACTTGTCATAATTAATGACTTGTCCCGAAGCCAACTCATATTGGCGGAAAATATCTTTGAGTTTATGAGCATTTTGATGATCAGCTTTAAGGAAGAAGAGAGAGTCATCAGCAAAAAACAAGTGATCAATACTCGGCGCATTGGAATTAACTTTAATATAAAAAAATTTATGCTTCAAAATATATAATATTTTCATATTAATATATAAATGTTATAGCTTTTCCTAAATAATTTTATCTAGGAATACAAAGATTTTTTAATTATCACAGATTTTTTAATGAATCGAACCAAATCTTTAACACATAACTACAAGTTGAAACTCAAAACTAAGCAAGACAAAAGAAAAAAGATCGGACAACATATAAGAGAGCAATCAGAGTCTTACTGAATTCGCTAAAAGATTCAACCAAAATCTACTATTGCGAGAAAGGACTGTCATAAAGGAAACATCACTTGAACTGCGAACCATAAATCGAGACCAGCAATACCCTCACGAGCTCCAGGCATGATATGAGCACCACTGGAGTACCCATGCCGGCTAAGAGCTAAGATATAAATCTCCACACTAGACACCGTTGGAAAAGCCAAAAAAGCAGGTAGAGACGTTAAGAGCAGATCTAATGAAAAAAACCCATTTGGATATCTTTAACATTATTTTATTAATATTTTTGACAAAAGCAACTGATAATCGTTTCTAAAAACTCTAGAACAAGGAACGTGGCTTTCTTTATTGTTTTACTTTTAATTTTTTTTTTTTTTTTAAGAAACGCGTGTAATATGACGTTGGAAAAGATCTAAGAGAACGACCGCAAAAAAAGTAACCACGACGAGGAGAAGTCGTAAACGAAAACTTCATTGGTCGCAAGGCCCGACGACATTGACCTTGATGCGTCGGTCTTCACCATCAGACCCATGTCCGCGGTAGAAAAGACCAAGAAACCTCTAAGGAGAAGTCACATAAGAAAACAAAATATTTTTAGTTTGGCTTAAATGTTTTTAGTTTTACATTAAATAAAATAGTTAGAGAATAAAATTATATTTGTAAGTAAAATATTGAAAAATAAAAAAGTAGTCAAGCGTGCGAGGTCTAAAAATCACACGCTTGAGCAGTTAGTGGCGGTTAAATCGGTAAATAAAAGAGACGGAAACAACAACTAATCACGTTAAAACAAAAGCTTAACTAAAGAATCAAAAATTGTACCACACGACATCGTATCAAATACATAATACATAACGGCCGTCTTAACGGCTCTTTTTAATGTCGTTTTCTTTTTTTTTTTTTTTTTTTTTTTTTATATCTCAAGATTCTATAAAAGGACCAATATATCTCAAAGCTCGTACATTCACTAATCACTAAGTATATCTTTTAACTCTCACTCCTCTCTCTCTCTCCTCTGTTCTAAATTCTTTTGGACCTCCAAGCTTGTGCTCCAATGGTGGTTCTTCCGACATGGGTTTTAGTTATGATGTGTTTTGTCTTCTTTGTTGGAGCAATGGAGAATGATACTTCACACTACAAGATCTCTTCTCTTTCAAGGTTTTTAATCTCTAATTCTCTCTGATTTTTTTTTTTCATTGAGATGTTGAAATCTTTGTTTGGTTTGATACAAAGATGGATATTTCTTATATTTATTGATTTTATTAAGTGATTAAAATTTTATTTTTTTGTGTTTTTTCTATTTGCATTCGATTATATTTAGTTGTGAAATCTCGCATTATATTTGATTGAATATAGATTGGAAATTTTTGATCCAATTATGAGAACATTTTTTTTTGGTTTTAGTATCAATAATTCGTTACATTGGACATTGTTTTCAGATTAGTGTCGGAAACCGGTCTTGAAATTTTAAAAGCTGAAAAATAAAATGAAAATCATAGGCTGGTTCTTTAAATAAAAATTTGATCATGTGTCGGTTCTTAAAGTGTTTTTTTTGTTTTGTTTTAGGATCAATAATTTGTTACATTGGACATTGTTTTCATATTAGTGCCGAAAACCGGTCTTGAGATTTTAAAAACTGCAAGATAAAATGAAAAATGAAATCATTTGGGTCGTTTCTTTATATAAAATTTTGATATTGTATCAGTTTTTAGAATAAAAATTTGAAAATATAAAATGATCGCAATTATTTTCAAACAAGCTCGTGTTTGTTTTCTTAACCTGAGGACCGGCTCTAATTAGTGTATACAAACTTATCTTAAATGTTTTACAATTTTGCATAGTTTGATACATCTTTATTATTTTCGATAACAATAATAAAAAACCTTACATTTTTCATTTTCTAGCTACATTTTCCACATATTTCAAAGTATAATTCCAAAAAAATTATATAAATGATTTGTTTCTTTTAATTCTTATTCAACCGACAAAATTAGCATAAAGAGAAAAAAGCTTTTTTACTTCTTTTTTTGGCCTTTTGGAACTCTAACTACAATACTACCTCACTTCAATTTAATCTAAACCGTTCAATTTAGTGTTGTGATCCAGATCCAACGATCTAAACCGTAAATTTCGCTTTTAGCTATATAGAATCTATATTTATAAAGAATATACTTACTTGACAATGTATTAAGTAATTTACAAATTTGACCTCACTACTCATTGTTGTATAGGGGTATTTTCGTCATTTAATAATCTTGTCGGAATCTCCGGATTATCCAATTTTATGGAGCTGTGTAATATAAGTGTGATGCATTCTCCAATAATTAAACAAATACTTAAATAAATTATTATAGTTTCGCGTCAATCATTAATTTTCTCTAGATTCTAAATTTTTGAGATTTATATATTTATATTAATATATTTTTCTATTTTTTATAGATCAGACGAAACTGAATGGAACAAACACGCAGTGCCAAATCCAGATGAAGTATCAGACGAGGTTCTTGCTTTGGTTGAAATGTAAGTAATAAATTTAATTATTTTCATAAAAATATTATCATGTAAATCATAATCCGAAATTTTAAAAGCTATAATATAAAATAGAAAAATAGATCGATTTTTAAACTATAATTTTTAAAATTGGTCGGTTCTTAAGCTAAAATTTTGAAAATAAAAATAGACCGTAAGTTCGTGTTTGGTATGTTTGACCCCAAAACTGGTCATGTGTGAATAGATAATGTAGCATATATGGTCTTATATATTAGTCTTAATTTATTATTTTTAAAATTTTTATATACTTTTTGTGTTTGTGACTTTTGTTTCGGATCAAGATCTATCTTTTGTATAAGCTGTCACATTTATTTCTTCTCTAACTAAATTAATTCAATTTTTTTTGGTTACTATATGATATCTCAAAAACAACATCACCATGTTCACACTATTTATAATTATAGTGTTTGATAATAAGTTATTACTAGTGAGATCTAGTCCCGTGAACATTTTGCATTAATTGTTTCTGACATAATCATATCTTTAAATATAATATAATCATTCTTTTTTTACGTTAATCTTTGTTTTTTCTATAACAACTAGGTCCGAACATTCAGATATTCGGTTCGACTCGGTTCTAGTTCTTTCGATTTTTTCAATATAAGACTTATATAAAAGCCATTAAAAATTGATTCGGTCGGTTCGGTTTTGATCTAAAATATCGTACGCATTTGAGAACCGAAATGGTAGTAGTTCCGGTTCGGTTCAGATATTTTACTAAAAAGAACCAAAAATATCTAAAGTATATGAACCAAAAATACCCAAAAGAACTCGACATATCCGATACGAAAATACCCAAAAAAACAAAAAAGAATCGAAAATACCCAAAAATAACGTAAAATTTTGAAAGTATTGGTAAGAGAGACATATATCTATAGTTATTGGTATAAACATTTATCCTATGGTTCCAACTGGTTCTCTCGGTTCGGTTCCAAACCAAATCGGTAATTTAAAAATATTTGATTCGGTTCCAAACCTATTTTTTGGTTCGGTTTAGTTTGGTTTTTCGGTTCTAAATATTTTGTTCATCTCTAATTATAACCCAAGGTGGTAATCTTTAAATAAGAATTAAAAATCACATATTTATATCACCTACTACATGTTTCATGCATTGATACTTTAAAAACGTACTTCATTATATTCTTTCTCAATATAGTAGTTTATTACATTTTTCAAACTATTTATACAAAATTTTCATTTTTATCTACTTTCTTTTTTCAGTCGTTGTTGAAATAATTAATATTTCCAGCAAACGTACAGTTTTTCACAGTAAATTTTAATATTTTTAAAATCGTATCATTTCCTTTCATATCAACAATCATATGTATAAGGTTTTTGAGTACTATAAATCCGTTAAAAAATTTATTTTCATAATACGTACAACTGAACTTATCATTAATATATATTTTAAATATTTTGGTATTTAAAAATTATTTATTAAAAGCATTTTGGACAGTACCCATGTGGTGGTAACAGAGTAATTTACGCTTTATACGGTCAAAGAAACGGTATCCGTTAAAACGGAATCGTCGTTATCTAACGGTAATTATTCGTTTGTCGTTAATTAAACAGTTAAGTATTAACGTCGTTTGTTTCAAAAACTTTTTAGCCAGAGAACCTAATCCCACCGACACACGCCTATAGAATAAACATGATAAATAAATAAAAAATTTAAAAGAAAATAAAAATATAAAATTATAAGCATTTATCATCAACCATGTGCATATGTTCTGATGGGATTTTGATTTTTCAACAATTTTAAAAAATATTTTTAAAATAGAATTTCGTAAAATAACAATCAGAATTAGTTTATACAACAAAAATATTATATATTTTCAAATACTATAAAAATATAGTCCATCCGTTTCATATTAAGTGTTGCTTTATAGTTCAAATTTTGTTTCATAACAAATGTTGTTTTAGGTTTTTAATGCATAACCTAAATGAGTTTAATTTTTTTTTTCCAATAAAATAATTGCAGCGTTTTTCTATTGTTTGATTTAGAATATTTAATTTGTTATTTAAAAAAAAAAAAATTTAATAAATAAGCAAAAACTCTAAAACGACACTTGTTATGAAACATAGGTAGTATATTTTAAAACACTACAAATATGAAAATTAAATTATAAAATTATAAAATTTACATTCACCAACTAAAGTTTAATTTTGAAGAATGTAGAATTTAGTTTCTCAAATTTAAAATTTAAAAGTATAAAAATAAAAAGTATGTGGTTTATTGATTGTCACACTTTTTTCTTAAATAATTGTCAATTTTGTTATTTTATTATCACACTATTGATCGAATTTAGTCACATGTATAACATTTAGCATTTTTTTAATAGAGTTTGAGTTACCGAGGTATCTATTGTGGTTCAGAGATTAAAATGACAAAAATATAATTATTTTAAATTTGTGATATTTTTAGAAAAACGTATGGTTAGCTCGACAATCTGAAATGTATGATATTCTTATAAATGAAAATTCACAAAAATAATATTTTTAGTTAATTTTATTTTATTTCCATGGCGAGATTCGGTTAACTAAACCAAAATTGATTTACCAGGAGTGTGAAAAACCATACCGAACGAAGAAAGCTAGGTTACTTTACTTGCGGAACAGGCAATCCAATTGACGATTGTTGGCGATGCGATAGAAATTGGCACAAAAACCGCAAACGTTTAGCAGATTGCGGTATCGGATTCGGCCGAAACGCAATCGGAGGTCGAGACGGACGATTCTACGTAGTCACAGATCCAAGAGACGATAATCCAGTAAACCCTAAACCAGGAACATTACGTCACGCAGTTATACAAGACAGACCACTATGGATCGTTTTCAAACGCGATATGGTGATTCAATTAAAACAAGAACTAATCATAAACAGTTTCAAAACAATCGATGGACGCGGCGCAAACGTTCATATAGCAAACGGCGGTTGTATAACGATTCAATATGTAACAAATGTGATTGTTCATGGATTACATATTCATGATTGTAAACCAACTGGTAATGCAATGGTTAGAAGCTCAGAAACACATTTTGGATGGAGAACAATGGCTGATGGTGATGCGATTTCGATATTTGGATCGAGTCATGTTTGGATTGATCATAATTCATTGTCACATTGTGCTGATGGACTTGTTGATGCAGTTATGGGTTCAACTGCGATTACGATATCGAATAATCATATGACTCATCATAATGAAGTTATGTTGTTAGGACATAGTGATTCTTATTTGAGAGATAAAGCTATGCAAGTTACTATTGCTTATAACCATTTTGGTGTTGGACTTATTCAGAGGATGCCAAGGTAATGTGTATAAGCAAAAAAAACAGAGTATGCTCTGTTTTGCTATGTTTTTACTCTGTTTTGCTATGTTTTACTATGTTTCTATGTTTTGTTTTAGGGCTGGGAATTCGTTTTTTTTTTTCGGAAATTCGGTTCGATTTTTTTTGTTTTTTGGTTTTTGGTTATGTTCGCCGAACTAAACCGTATAGAATTTCGGTTCGAAACTCGGTTTTTATTCGGTTATTTTTATGGGTTAATTTCGGTTTTTTCGGTTGTTTTGGATTCTTTTTGGTTAATTTCAAAAAAAGGAAAAAAAAACAAGTCGATCGGTTATCAAACCGAACCGAACCGAAAACCGAAAATGATTTTTTTTTGCTGATCGATTTTCTCTACATAAGTCGGTTCGGTTCGGTTTTTATTTTTGAAGTTCGATTTATTTGGTTATTTCTTTGGTTACTTTCGATTTTTTCGGTTACTTTCGATTATTTTTGGTTGTTTTAGAAAAAAAAAAAATAATAAGCCGATCGGTTATCAAACCAAACTGAGAACCGAAATTGATTTTTTTTTTTTGCTGATTGATTTTCTCTACATAGCTCGGTTGGGTTGGGTTTAAAAAATTCGATTTGATTTTTTTCAGAGTCTTATTTTGTTTTGTTGAACAACGTGCTGATTTCTTTTTTTTTTTGTGTAGATGTCGACATGGGTATTTTCATGTTGTGAACAATGATTATACTCATTGGGAGATGTACGCAATAGGCGGAAGCGCAAATCCGACTATTAACAGTCAAGGAAACCGATACGCCGCACCGAAAAACCCTTTTGCTAAAGAGGTAAAAACTACACCAAAACTGGTTTCATCCAAAAAATGCTTCTTTAGGACATGCTTTGCGTCTCCAAACAAAATATTGATTTTGGCCTCTAAAATATTTTCATCTAAACACATAAATCACAAAAATTATTATATTAAAAAACTACTTTAGAAAATGAAAACATTTATCATCTCATAGCTAATATTTAAGGGACTCAACTGATAATACATATATTAATATTTAATTTGTATAGTATAAAAATTACACTTTTCATAAATATGAAATAGGAAAACAAAATGATTTAGACAAATTTACATTTTTAAATCTCATGAAATAACATTTTTATGTAATCGCGAAAGAATTATATATTAACATATTCAATATACTTACATATATCACTAAAATTTTGTAAATTAGAAGTTCTACAAATTTGGAAACGCCATTAAAATGTTTCAATTCCGGCTTTTTTTGGGTTCGAGTTTGTGACATTATGCAATGTTTTTTGATAGGTAACAAAGAGAGTAGACACACCAACAAGTCATTGGAAAGGATGGAATTGGAGATCAGAAGGAGATTTGCTTCAAAACGGAGCATTCTTCACTTCTTCCGGAGCCGCCGCATCTGGTAGCTACGCGAGAGCTTCTAGCCTCGCCGCTAAATCATCATCATTAGTCGGAACTATTACTTCTGACGCCGGAGCTTTACCTTGTCGTAGAGGACGTGAATGCTCTTCATAGTTGTTTATTTTTTTTTTAACCTTCTTTATTACAACTACCACTAAAAAAAATTTAAAAACCATCTTTTATTAATATTTTCAGACAAAAGTGTAAATTTTCACACATTTGTCATTTTAAAAAGCCAATTTATCTTTTTATTTTATTTTTGGTGTTTTTGTGTGTGTTTATGTGTCGATTTTTCTCAACATGTGGGATTAATTTGTTTGCTTTGATAATTAGCAAATCTTTCATGATCTCCCTAAGTGTTGTTGCTTCTGTTTCTTCGACTTAAATTGTTCTTGTTATGTATTTGTAATTTACCCAATTAAAAAACAAGAATATTATGTTCTTTTTGTATTTCTTGAGGTTTATAATTTATTATAGTATCTAAATGATTTGTGAAGTTTTTTTTTTGAACTTTATTTTCTCATGTTGTTGTAACTTGTTACGATTGGCCTTCTTACCAGCTTACAACTAAACAAATTGTTGATTATGACTTGAATTTTGTTACTTTACATATATAAATAGTAATAGATATTTAGATCTTTCTCTCTCCTAAGGTCGAAACTCTTCTGATTCTCTCTTTTTCTATAACGGAGACCTGAAGCGAGTACGGCTTCAGGCGAGCAAAACCACCAATGTTCCGATCACAGACTCGTGCGCGATCCTTAGATTCACCAGCGAACTCCAGAACCGGTGAGTTTGTCTAATTACTTCAAATCACCGCCGCGCTACAAACTCTTCTCTCTTCCTTTCGTCTTGATTCACCTACGCTGTTTAAAAGGTGGAAGTAGTGGCTCCCAAGCTGGATCCGGCCAAATCTATTTTTGCGGAGTCGAACAAGGATCTCAAAGGAAAGACCTCAAGACAAGAACTCAGGTCTATTGTTCGAGGGGGAGTGAAGCGCTGGTTTCGTCGCAGTGGTGCAGAGGCCGCCATTGCATGCAGTTGGCGTTAAACTAGGCCCAAAAACGTTTACCTCTAGTTCTTGTCAGAAACCTACTATTTCGTATGTCATCTCGTCTGGGTTTCGATCATCATCTCCTTCCTACCAGAAAAAGTAGTGTTGTGTGGGTGACAATATAAACGTTATTTTAGATTTGCCATCGGGTTGCCGAAAGGACAGCTTCGACAAATCCGCAGGCTCGTCGGCGGCCGATAGATGCATAAGGGTTCTCCTTGTATTACTAAGGTTTTTTAGGTTTCTGGGTTGGGTCCGGGTCCATTTGTTATGTGCAAAGTCCATATGGATTGGGTAAAATTGGATTTAGATTAGTTTTTGTTTTGTGGTTGTATCTAGTTTTTTTGTATTGAACCTATATTTGGAGTTAATTAAAACCTTTATTAAAAAAAAAAAACAAATAGCAATAGGTCAAAAAAATATCTGCAAATAGTCTGAAATTTAGATTAATTAGTTCTATTTATGCTGTTGCTCGTATATCCTAATTTTTGTTTAATTATATTATCTCTTTTATATAAAATCTCTCATGGTGAACTATGCTAGATATTGTGTCTTTTAATTTTTTTCTTCTTAGTCTCTGTTACATTTGTTATAACAAGAATAATAATTGGGAATACATATTTTTTATTACATAAGTTGAATTGTTCAATCTATAGCCAACTTTTATAATTAGAATAATGTGAACGCATAATATCAAATTTTGGCAAAAAAAAAAAAAAATTCTTATAAAAGTTAATTTTAAACCATTTAAATAAAGTTACTTTTTTCAATTATGAGTCTATTATAACTTTTACATTAATGTTGTTTAGATTGTAAGCTTTATAAACTTTTTAAAATTTTGATAAATTCGAATAGCCAGCTACGTTATCACCCACAACCACTAATTATTTTCTCCTTAAAAGCATATCTTTTGATGGGAAAAAATAAAATAAAATAAATTAGCATATCAAAATTATTTTGCTTTTTGAATTGGAAAGTAGATTATATTCACATAAAGAAACAAGAGAAGCCTAAAACACGCTAAATCGACACCATGTGCTTACACATGACAAAAAGAAAGTTCAAAACACAACAAGCAAAATGTTCCAAGAGATAATGATAAGTCTTTTAAATTTCACCATCATTAGTGTTTTTAATTCATGCTAATTATGATTATATATCTACAATTACTAATCTACGATAAGATAATTTGATACTAATTTTTGTTAATTTTTTTATAACCAAGAAATCCGAACATATGCTCTATTCTATATCAGTTTTTTTTTTGTCGTATGAGTTTTATTAATATAGAAAAACAAAGCTACAACCCAAAGCCAGAGGAACAACGAACAACCCCGGAACAAAGTAAAAAAACAAAACCCAAACAAGGATTATAATCAACATTTAGTCTATTATTTTCTATGTATATACTCCTTCCAACAAAATAAAAAACTGGGATTATAATATCACCAACGACGCCATTTAGTCAATAAAACTAATATATCATTAGCTTTTTGTTTCATCATCGAAATTTCATTTTACTTCTCTCTCTTTTCCCGTTGAGATTTAGAAGAAGTTGAGATTTAGAAGAAATTGGAGTGCCAGCACACTCCTCCGATTCCATCTTGTCTCTCAACCCTCTCCATCTTCCCATATTTGTTCATCATCATGTTTACCGGAAACGCAAAAGAGCTTGAAGCAAGTGAACCACGTTACAAATCACGGTCGACTTTGCATATCAGAGCTCACCGCAAATGAAAACCTGTCAAGAGTGTAGCAACCTCGAGGCATGTGAATATACTCGCCAGAGGACTAGAAACAGTAGATCTAGTGGCAGTTCTGTAAGGACGATAGCTGTCGCCGGATTCTTCTTCATCCTCCTCGAACAGTGGTAAATCTTCTCTACACTCGCCATAAACCTATTGCTACTCCCGAAGTCAGCTGCAGTGTAAGGATAACTGGACTCCTTATCCTATTTTTTCTTCTCGGTTCTGAGTGGGAGGGGTGACGGTCCTGAGTCACCACTTCTTCGGGATGTCGTCGTCGGGCTTCCGGTGACGGTCATGTGTCCCGGAGGCATTCACAGAGTTCGAGGACGGGGCAAAGAGAGGTTCTATTCTCTTGCTAGGGTTTTGGATAAGCATTTTGGGCTCGAGTCTGAAATGTTTATTTTAAAATTTCAATCCGATTTTGATTATGTTTTGGGTCTATTGTAATTTGGTTTGAGTTTCATAATGTAATTGGACTATTTATGGATGTATTACATAAGTTATTTAATAGAAACCGTTTTAACAAAAAAAATCTGGGTTATTTTTTTCTTTAAACTATAGCAAGTTAGTTTAGTAGTTTAAATTTTTTATAAAAAACTATTAGCATACAAAATGATCAAACTCAAACCAAAATTTACATGAAAAAGTAACTAATGTGATAATCACTATACCACTATACAGCTTAATCTTTTAATGAAAACACCTACATTCTAATAGCCAGTTTTTTAAAAATGCTATGTAATATAAAATTTTTTAATGTAAATATTATAAAATCATCACATTTTCACAGCTTTTTGATTCAAATATATTGATTTATTATCACTTCTCAAATCAAAGTGATTTATACATTGGTGGATAACACGTTAATCATTCTATAAAGAAACATTTTTAGTGGTAACCTTTATAACTTTACCCAACAAATCAATTAACATCAATCTTTAATTTTTCTTCAACATGAAGCTCAATCATCTCTATGAAACAAAATCTGAGACAAAATCTGTACATAGCTGAGCTTTTAAGGTTTAATTATTATGAGCATAGAAAAAAGGCTTTTTAGTTAATTATTTGGGTTTAAGAATCTAATAAACTAGTTACAACAAAGTCAAATATAGATTGGCTCAATATAATATGTGTATATATATATAGAATGGTTAAATATGGTTATGTTAGATTTATAATTATAACTTTTTTTCAACAACATTAGTTTTGTATTAATTTGGAATCTAATTTAAGTAATAACAGGAAAATCAATTCTTGTTTTTAATATATATATATATATATATATTAATAATTTATTGTGTATACATATATAATATTCTTTCCGTTTTTTTAAAGAATATTATTTTAGATTTTTCACACATATTAAGAAATTTATGCTTTTCATAAAAATAACATTAAGTATGCTAAATTAACTAATTGAAAAATACTGCAATTATTACGTTGGTAAGAAGAATCAAACTCGTTGAGTTTTTGCATTGAAAACCTAGTATAACATTCTTTTTGCAACAAATGATGATAACTACGGTGACAATCTTTTTAAAAACGGAGGAAGTATAAATTATATTGAGTAGTACAATTAATGGCCTCC
This sequence comes from Iberis pinnata, assembly GCA_900406425.1. NCBI lineage: Eukaryota > Viridiplantae > Streptophyta > Magnoliopsida > Brassicales > Brassicaceae > Iberis > Iberis pinnata. The sequence continues at coordinate 13,374 of OVBE01001599.1, forward strand.
AAAGATTTTGTTTTTGATGATATTAGTGTTAATATCTACACTATTTTTTCCCGATAAACTTTGGAAGTTTCAGACCTTTGGTCCATAGTCTCCCTCGGTGTCCGGAGCCAACCGTTGATAATACTTGTTGAAAGTGAAAATCACTCATCCCAAAAAATTCGAATTAGTGATTTTGAACACTCCTCGAAATGTTTCAACCATTAAATCCAAGTCCCTTTGTAATATATATTAACATTTGTGTGGTTTAGTTAATTACTCAACCAACTATAGTGGAAGCAAACACCTTGAATATACTTAGTGGTTTCTTTTCACTTACTTTGCTATTTCCTTCACTGCCTATATATGCTGCTTCTTTCACATTTTGACATTTCCTCTGCCTCTTTCTTTCCTGTTTTTGACTCCATTGACCATAAAACCAAATATTAATTGTGTTGTTAACTTTATAAAATGGTCAACATACAAATTTCAAATAGTAATTTCTGCATAATCGTATAAAATTACTTGATGAGATAATTTAAACCATATACATTATATTTAGAGTTTTGTACACTGATTAATAAAGTACGTAAATCTTAATTATATTTTTTATATAAACATTATTAATCACAAATATCTTAATCAATAAAAATAAGATACCGTATTTCAAAAGATGAAAATAATTTACATAAATTTGATTTTTTGCATAAAATCTTGAAAATTACTTAAAATAAAATAAAAATATCTTAAAATCACTTAGATTGACATATAACCAATGTTTTGAAAACCGGATCGACAACCGAACATGAAAACTTTTTTAGGTCGTGAGTCAATGTGGTCCGAGTGATATTTTATTAAAAAATTATATATATATATATATATATATATATATTAGCAATAAAATAAAATTTTGCTAATTTAATCCATACAAATAATAGAATAATCTAGATCACAAATTAATAATAGTTAAAATCACAAAAGAAGCATGAAATGTTAAATTGTGTTTGCATATATTATACATTTGCAAAAATCTAAACGTTTAACGTATTATAAATTTATACGCTTATCTAATATATGTCACAAAAACATAAAATGTTAAATTGTAATTTCATATATTATATATATAGAAAAAATTATTAAAGAATTTTTTTAATAAAAAAATATATATATATATTGAACCGGAGTTGAATCAACCCGAATAAACCTCCGGTTTTAGCTTCACCCCCAGTCCGATCCGGGTTTAAACACTGCATAGAACTATATATGCATAATTGTGATAGTTTTTTCTTCCTAAATTTAAAATCACTCTAGACTCTGTTAATATCATGTGGTGGCAATGGCATTGCATGCATGAAGACACTAGCTACCCACTTACAATATTACAAAAAAAAACACAAACCAAAATTTAGAAATTTCAACCAATTAACTCTCAATCGTATAGTTGTATCATCAGATAGCATTTATATACTGTTATAAATTGAGTTCATAGCTCAAAATTTATGAGTTTCAACTGTCACCAACCTTAAATTTTACTATATAAACAACCCTTACAAAACTCATATCACAAAACCTAAAACAAAAGACACTCACTAGAAAAAATTTAGAGAGTAAGAGAGAGATAATGTCGAGAGTTTTATCAATTGTTTTTGTAATGCTTGTTATGTCATTGGTCAATGCACGTGGTCGTCACGTGCCGGATGATACAACAACAATGCATGTAACAAATGCACCTGCTCCGTCACCAAGTATAAGTAGTGTTAAAGACAAGAAATGTATTGGTTTCGGTGGAGTTGGTGGTTATGCTGGTGTGGGAGGTATTGTTGGTGGTCTTGGTGGGATTGGTAAGTATGGTGGTATAGGTGGTGCAGCTGGAATTGGTGGTTTTCATGGTTTAGGAGGCGGTTTAGGCGGTGGTATTGGTAAAGCTGGTGGTATTGGTGGTATAGGCGGTCTTGGAGGAGCCGGAGGTGGTCTTGGTGGTGGTATTGCTAAGGGAGGTGGTCTTGGTGGTATTGGTGGACTTGGTGGTGGGATTGGTAAGGGAGGTGGTATTGGTGGACTTGGTGGCGGAATTGGTAAAGGAGGAGGTATTGGTGGTGTTGGTGGTATCGGCGGTGGACACGGGGTAGTTGGTGGAATCGGCGGTGGGATTGATCCACATCCTTAGTGAACTAAAGCAGTTTAGTGGGCGGATTCTGTAGTCTGGTGGCACAGATCCCGACTGTGATTTTCTTTGCATTTTGTTGTAATTTAATGTTGTTGGAAAAAAAGCATTTTAGTAGAAGGTTTTTGTTGATTAGGGTTTTTAATTAATGAATAATTAATTAGTTTGGATGTTTTTTGTTTGGATGTTATGTAGTGTGTGATTTCTCTCTATGGTTACTTGGTTTGGATTTTGAAGTTAATTAATTTGCTCTTTTTCTTGTTTTTTTTTTTGCATGTTAATTAAAAAAATGTTTGGAGAATTTATTAATTATAAAGTCTTCAAACGATATTTGTTGTTTCAATTCACTTTGTTTGAAGTACCAACAATAATTATATAAACCCAAATGTATAAAATTTTAAAATGATATTAATTATATTGAAAATATATAATGAAACTAAACAGAAGCTTACCATATCACTCATATAAGACATATATATGGTAACATGGATAAAAAAAATAAACAAATATTTTTTTCCAATCAGTGCCAAGACAAATAAAAGGTCTAAAACAAAAAAATAATAAAAATATTTTATTTAATTAAACAATTAGTTAAAGTCAACAAATAAAAAATTATGATCTAAAACCAAGAATCAAAATTAAAATATTAAGATTAGTAAAATAAATTAGATCAAACAACAAGTACATAACATGTTTAACATATAATATAAAATTAGCAAAGTAGTAGAATTATGGTTTAAATTTTTTTAGTAACCTTGAATAAATACCCGTAATCTATAAAGGTAAGCATGACTTTATTCCCAATAAAACATAAAAACATATCTCTATATATTAATTTTGTTGCATTGTCTCAATTCTTAACAAAGCTAACGATCTTATTAATAATGCAAAATAATAAATTTATATTAGCAAATGATTTGTACCATATAGTTTAACGATCTTGTTAACTATGTAAAACAATAAATTTATATTAGCAAATTATATATTTTTCCAAATATTTTTTTTATGTAAAATGTAGTAGTAATTAATATTGTGGGAAGACAGCAAGAATCCACAATAATACCAACGATGAGTTGGCCCAGTTGGTTTAAGCGCAGTCGTTGGTGATGTTGTGCTCTTGGGTTCGATTCACGGTGGGAGAAGTTTGCTCTCCAAAGGAGAGTTATATAACATGGTTTGAACCTCGCCCTGGGAAAATGTACGGGCTTCGGTCCAGAACTCCCTGGTCATAAAAAAAAAAAGGAATCCACAATAATTTTAACGACAATAAATGATGTAATAATAACATTGGGATACGAGGAGTGACAAAAAACTAAAGAACATACGATTTGCATGTGAAACACTTGTTGTTTTATTTCATGCATCGTTCTCTCTTTAGTATATTTTCACTGACCCAAACTTTAATTTTCACTTCACCAAACTTCTCATCTCATGCAATTAATTACGACGTGCATGTCTCAACTATTTTTCTTTCTTTTCCATTTGCATTAATGTTTATACATAACTAGTTTTTATACTTATGTGAAAAAAACTAATTTTATATATTTATTCTGGTAAAAATACTTAAATAACAGTTTTAAAACGTTTTCATAATTTCTAAAATGTAATCACAATAACTTTTAAATAGCAGACTTGCATTGCGACTTCTGAGACTCGTCAGTAACACCAGCACCGATGAACTTTACCCATCCTTCTTCCACCCGGAATCATTTCAGCCATATTTATGTTCCTTCTAGCCTTTTTCCATCGTCGCCGTTGAGTAACCTGGAAGCATCTACACGAAGATATTCACTTGCCAGTCTTGTTCTCGGTGTGTAGTACGGCGGACAATGCGACGGAAGGGGATGGACCTCAAGGAAAGTGTGGATATGAAAATCCATAAGATTATGGAGGTGGCGTTTGTCAGTGGTGGTACAGAAAAAATATCGTCGTCAGTCGTCGTTTTCCAAAGCTCGATGGTCCTTCATCTTTCTCGATTCGCCGAAAATCTATTCATCTCATCCGATGTCAGTTGTGATTTTTTTTCAGTCAACCAGATCCGCCTCCTTTGCTTCTCGGTAACGATTGTGTGGGCACTACTGGTGCGCATGCGTCATAGTTGTCTTGGTCCCTCCGTCGGGCCGCTAGAAGTTGTGTTCTGGCGAATCTTGCAATTGACGGTAGAGACAATCTATTAGAATTTAGTTAGGCCTATGAGTTTTAGGAAGTCCAAACCGCAGTTAAGCTTTTTGGATGCATGCTGTTTTATTTGTTTTTGGACCTGAAAAAATGTTTTTGAACTATATAAGTTTTTAATTGAAAATCCTTTAGCAAAAAAATCCTTTCTTCATGAAAAAATAATAAAACCTTTTCCTTTTTAGTAAAAACAAAGCAAAACCTACTATAAATAAAAGAAATAGCTGTTTGGGTTATACTGTGTATTTTTTATTTTTTAAATTGGGAAGAAAAAAGAAAACGAAAAGTGTGTTTTTAAAAAAGCACATAGAAATGATATATATATATTTTAGTTTTTTTGTTTTGTTCTGTCCTTCAAAAGTTGTTACATTTTTTGTAGGTTTGGGCTCAGTTATAGGCTTTAACCTTGAGCTACTTATTAAGCCCAATTAAATCTAATGGGCCTATCTTTTTTCCGTTTCTTTGTCCGTCAAATATCAATAGTCTAAAATGTAAAGGGGCGCGAAAGTTAAGAGTAAATCTCTCACTAAAAACAAAAATTCAAGAGAGAGAGAAAGAGTGAGAGTAAGAAAGATGGAGAGCAACACGATGAAGATACTCGAAGAGATCAAATCTTCTGATGTAAGCTGTTCTAGTTGATTCTCTGTGAATTTTCAGTACTGCTTCCTTCCATTTTTGTTTGTTTTTCTTTCGTGGTGAAATTTATCGCTTCTATATGTCGCAGATTAACGAAAATCCGATTTCATTCCATTGCTTGGGTTTTTTTATGTTTATTATCAATTTATCATCAGAATAAGCTTATCGCATGATTCTTCTTTCGTTTATGGTTCGGGATTGAGTTTCTGCAGGTTAAATCTGTTATCAGCTTAACCAATTATGGTCCGGGATTGAGATATGTGAAGGAATAGAACATTAAGAGTCGTAATTATGTAGAATGGATTCAAGCTGATACTTGCTAGATAACATGATTCGGATTCACTGAAGGAGATGCAGTCTTATTCGTTTCATTGTTCTAACGAGCTTTGGTTTCTTCCATTTTGTTTTTGCAAAACAGCTTATCGAGAATCGTCTTCAACTACTCACACAGCTCAATGAGTTAAATACAGAAGAGAATTGTGATTTTCCCTCTTTTGTTGAAAGCCTAACAGTATCCTGACTTGCTTTTTATTAGTTTTGCTAGTTTGAATCATTTTATTTATCAGTTCGGCCCTGTTCGTTTGCCAGTCGCTAGCGGCAGCGATTAAAATTGTGTTTGTTTGTGGACCAGCGACTAATCGCTGCGATTAGTCGCTGCGACTAGCGATTAAAAATTTTGGCCGCTAAGTTTTTTAGCGTTTCAAAATAGATTTAGCCACTGTTAATCGCTGCCGCTAGCGACTGACAAACGAACATAACCAGCGACTGATAGCAGCTGCAGCTAATCTCTGCAGCTAATCGCTGCCGCTAGTGACTGGCAAACGAACAGGGCCTTCCTATGCATGTGTGATGTTTAGAAAATTCAGGATAGTTAATTAAACACTTGAGAGATGAAGTTATATCCGCTTCTTGATTGAGATGTTTTTAAGTATTCCTTGACAGTAGTATAGACACTGTGGGAGGACTTCACATGTCTTGATGTTTCTCAGTGTTTATTAAATAAGGCAATTCTACCTATTGTTTCAAAATATTTAGCTTTGGATCGGCATGATTGCTCACATCACTTTCTTGCTTTTGGTATTAAGGTACAATATTTGTCTTTTTTCTGCTGCTGATTAATGAAACCCTGCTTGAAAATGTTGTTCCATCAAATTTTTTTTAACTCTCTTCTTGTAGGTTAGCCAATGGTGTGCAAAACATTTAAACATGTCTGTTATGTCGATGGAAGAGTCTCAAGAGGAAGAGCATTCCAACGTTTTCTTTCAAGTTGGTGATGTTTGATGGTTTTGTAAGTACAGCTTTGTCAGAGCTATCGGCTTCTAGGTCACTGAGTTTTTTAATCAATCTTATGCAGCTTCTTTTGGATTATCTTCGTTTTTCCGCTTCAAGTTTTACTGCTATTGGGAAAACCTGTGTTATGCGTGATGAGGCCTCCATTGTTACAGTTCATAAGTTTGTTGCAGAGCATCTGAATTTGACAAAGGAAGTGCTATTGAATGCCAAGGTTCGATATCATCTTGATCTTTCACTAGTAGCAACTTGGACCATATCATGAAATTGATTCTTTACTAAACATTTATTTTATTGTTAATAGCTTTAACTTTTGTTTTGAAGCAGAAAGTTGAATCCTTTTCAACGGAGATTTTTAAGGCTGTACAAGTGGTGATTGACTCTGTTGTTCGTCTGTGCAAAGAGTACTCCCCATCCATAAATCAGGACACAAATGAATTCAAGATTAATGGAAATGTAGTAAAGGAAAGAAAGGAGCAAGGCACCGTTAATAGTTTTGTTAACATAATTGCACTTGGAGTAAAATCTCTAAGTGAACTGGGCATGCTTGCTGCAAGAGATGGTGGTAACCTTGTGACCATTCTGAATACCTCATGGAAGGGTGTGACTACATTGCTTCAGATAGACAAGCAGTCATTGGTATGTAAGGTAGATGTAGGAGAAATCATTTTGAAGCTTATATCACTAATCAAGGAGTCTCTGAGATTTGCTGCTGAAGCTTGGTCTTGCTCGGTGAAGGAAAACATATCTGCAACAGAAGCTAGAAGAGTCTTTCTTCCTGTGAAGTTTTATCTTATCAACACTGTAAAAGTTGTGGCGTTGTTTCCTATCCAGGCGTCTATGGTGTTTAAGGAAATAGCACTCTGCATCTTGATGATCTCTGCTTTCAAAGTTTCACTTAGCCAACAAACCAATGGCAAATCCGCTAGTGAAGTAATGACTGATCTTCTAGAGAAAACTACTTTTGATCTTCTTAGTGCACTGTTGAATGCTGGTGAACTAACACAAGAATTCAGGCTCACGCTTCTTGCTTCACTGTTCGTAGATGAAGAAGGGTTATCAGTCCAAATATGTAAGAAGCAAAGCCATGATTCTCAGACAATAACATCATTGGTGACTATCTTGTCTTTGTCTGTTGAATCTGCGAGAAGCGCCAAAATTTTGCTTCCCGCCCGAGTTGCATTATTTCAGTCTCTAATGAGGTATTCTTCTGAGCTTGATGAAGATGCAAAGCTAGCAATCACCACAAAGCTGCAATGGCTTCTTGATAGATTAATAGACGAAGAAGTTTATGCTTCAGTCCTTTCCTCTCAGTTACCAATGGCAGATGGTTCCGGGAAGACAATTATCTGGGATTCGATGTTTTCAACTCTGCTTCTATCTCTCAAAACACTTATGATTGTTCTATCTTCATCCACTGCCTGGGAAGAGCTTGAAACATTCTTATTCCATAATCTTTTACATCCTCACTTCTTGTGTTGGCAGATAATTATGGAACTCTGGTGCTTCTGGGTGCGTCATGCCACTGAAGATTTGGTGACTAATATGATTGAAAAGCTTTGTACATTCATGATATCAATGTCATCATCAGAATCACCGCTTTGTCTCGATTCTGTTCTCAGAAGAACTACAAAGTCCATCTGCTTTATTCTTACTCATAGCCCCAAATCTTTAACGGCTCGAGTTTACAGATACATCTCCATTGAAAGCAGATCTGAATCTGCACAGAATGTGTTTCTAGCCTTGCTGCTAGATGGGTTTCCACTGAATCTTCTTCCTGACATAATAAGAAACGACGCTAAGAATCAGATCATTGCAGATTTCTTCCGTTTCATTGAGAATTTCAAAGAGAAATCATCAAATTTCTCTAGATACACTGTGCTTGGAGCTCCTGTTTTCGCACTCTCAGCTTGCCTTCAGATACTGTAAGTAACTACTAGCAAATGCAAAAGTGTAATTGCCATTGCTTTTTTTTTTTGAATATTGATTGCCATTGTTTCTCTGTGTAGAAAGATGATTATACCGGAGATTGATGCAAAAACTCTGAACTTTGTCGTTGTACTCATTGACAAGTACAAAAATTCCAAAGATAAAACGACTAAGGAACGTTACAGTGAGATTCTCAACGAAACACTATCAATCATCTCAAGAAACGAGCAGCTATACACTTACCAGGAGATGGACAATGTCATAACAGAGCTTCACAAGCTTTTCATCTCAGAAACTGATGATCATCATCTCAACAACTCCAAGCCAAACCTCGCTCTCTTCTTGTCAGGACTTAGCAATTACGAGATGTCTGAATCCGAAACCTGTCCAAAGAGCCGCACGGTTTGGGAACTTTACCATTTACTTCTCAAGAAACGTCACTGGGCTATGGTACATCACGCAGTCACTGCGTTTGGTTATTTTTGTGCGCGTGCAAGCTGTAATCAGCTATGGAGATTTGTTCCTGATGACGCAGCTTTAGCTTTCGATATAGCTTCTGGAAAAGAAGCGAAAACAGACCAATTCATGTCTGAATTAAAAATCTTCTTAGAGAAAGAACAAGCGCTTCTCTCAGTTACACCTTCACAAGAGGAATTCGAGTCACTTACAAAAGAAGGTACCGAGGTTAAAGCATTAGTGCAGAAGCTTTTAGAAGGAACCAAGCAGAGATCAATGGAGATAGAGAAACAATCAAACAAAAGAAGGAAACTACCAGAAGGTATATGCAGAGGAATGGAGTTATTACAGAATGGAATGAAGCGGATTAACGAAGGATTAACCGAGCTAAAATCAAATGAAAATGAGAGTGAAGAGTTTCAGAAGAGTTTATCGAACCAGTTTTCGTGTCTCGAAGATTTAGTCTCTCATTTGGTAACCCTCGCTGCATCAACAAATGCAATGTAACAACTTTCAAACAATCCTGGTATGAATCTGATCTTAAACAATCTTTTTTTTTTTCATATAACTAAATCGAAGACGAAGGATCTTCCTTCCACACAACATCATCATAAGAAAACGCTTTCGCCAAACAAGTAACCAATTGCTCATGAATCACTTCTTCTGAAGGAAGTAAAGCATCTGTCTCTCTTCTCAAAGATGTAACTTCTTTATCAGCAATCCCACAAGGTACAATATGTTCAAAGTACTTCAAATCAGGATCTATATTAAAGGCTAAACCATGACTAGTGATTCCAGTAGATATCCGAACACCAATCGCACCGATCTTTCTATCCCCGACCCAAACACCAGTCTCACCTTTATATCCTGCACGAGCTTTCACACCATAACTCGAAGCGAATTCGATCATGGCCTGTTCCAATGTCTCTACATAGTTCCTAGCACCAATACCAATGTTTCGTAAAGAAATAATGGGATATAAGATAGCTTGATGAGGGCCATGGAAAGTAATATCTCCTCCTCTTTGTGTATAATGAAGCTCAGCTCCGATTTTCGCGAGTTCCGATTCATTGATTAGTAGATTATGATCGGTTCTTCGTTTTCCAAGAGTGTATGTTGGTGGATGCTGAAGTGAGAGGAGAGTATCTGGAATTTGTTGAGCTTTTCTTTCTGAAACTAACTTCTCTTGAAGTTTAAGTGATTTCAAATAGTTCACAGTGCCTAGCCTCCATACCTCTAAGGTCCTAGAGGATCTCATTTCCTGCACATATTCACAAATCTTCAGATTCAACATAAAGATTCTTAGAGCCCAACACACCAAAAAATGTTCTTTTCTTTCTTTGAGGCATTTCATCGAACACTTAACATGCATAAACAAAACTACACAGCGCCAAATGCAATTACGAACATATAGAATCCTGATCAAGTTGAATTTTTTGTTCAAGAGTAATAATTTGCTAAAGTAAGAGACTTTGAGAAGTTATGTTACCGATTCTTCTCCACCAAAGAGCTTGACCTTAGAGGTAGAGACAAGTCTTTCTCCAGATTAGAAATTTCAGATTTTTTAAAGCCTCAACATTTAATAACTTTGCATTTGAACCCTTATGTTTTTAAATTTTCACAAAATATGCAATATATCCAAATAATGAGATTTGTGAGGTGGAATGACTTATTAGTGCATGCACATAGTGTGAGTTGAGAAATTATAGTATATATATATATATACTGTGCTAATTAAATTTTTAATTTTTTAAAATTTAAATTTGCATACCCACATTTAATAATCTTTATTTATAAGTTACGGTATTTAACTGATTTGTTAACGGATGTTAAAGTGGTTTGAGTGACAAAGCACAAATATTCATATGTACAAATTTATAAAGTAATAATGTCGAACATCGTTTTTTCCGTTTTAAATAATTTGTAGATGTGAGCATTGTATTTTTTTATTCAAACTATTTCAACATAAAAGTTATAAACAAAGATTTTTAAGTGTGAATATGCAAATTTAAATTTTATAGTATAAAAAATTAATCATCACAGGTGCTCTAATTTTCCAAACTTATAACGATACTAATAACCACCATAACTCAGAAAAAAATACTAATACAAGGGAAAATTGTATACATTCAAAACTTAAAGAGTCAAATTCAAAAGAAAAAGAAATTCTACAACAAGTGAAACAAAAAAAAGTTTTAATTTTCCAATAGTTTGATCTTTTCTAAACAATGATTCATCTGCCGAATCTCATCTTCAGACAAACTATTCCTATATTGTTCAAACTTCTCTTTATCACACTTCAAAGTCATCTCTTTACAAACTCTAATGCAACCACTAATATCAAGCAAATTCAAAACCACAGAACAGTTTCCAATGCTTTTAACCAAACTAATTGCAGACCAAACTTGTTTATGTTCTTCTCTTGATGATCTTATAATACAAAGCTTTGTAATTGGATTCAAATATTTAACTTGAAAAGATCCTAAAGAAGAACCAAGACCACATTCACCGAAATTGATGAGAATACTTTCTTTGATTGCTTTAGAGAGATTGAATTGTGTAAGAATAATTGGAGTTCCTTCTCCTAGAAGATATTTTTCAGGATCTAGATAAACTTCTATTAACATGTACCTGTTTTTGAATCCTACCATGTTTCTTTGATTCTCGTTGATCACTGTTGGAAAATTAACCGGCGGCTGAAAGTTTTCTGAGTGCTTTAGGGCTTTATTTATAATCGAAGAAGAAGGAGAACTAGTCACGTGACATCACGTGATTTAAGATCAAAATGGGCTTGGACCTTTTAAAGCCCAGTTTATTATAATAAGGAGAAAAGAAAAAGTATTTGTTTTTTTTTTGTTGGGTGGGCGTTCGGTTCGGATAATTTGGATTTCGGATAATTCGGTTACGACCATATAAAAATCGTTCGGGTTATTTAAAAATTTGGTTAGGATTTGGTTTAGATTCATTCGTATTCGGTTCGGTTTTTACATTTTTGTTAGGACCCAAAATGGAACCAAAACTCCAAAATATCCATAAAAAATCCAAATTATCCGAACAACTTAACTAAAATCCAAATTAATCAAACCAAAAATCCAAATTATCGGAAAAAAATCATTAATATCCTAGTTACCTTACTAAAAATTTAATTTTCTACCTAAAATTCTAACTATCCGATCACAATTACATATATAGTCATATATATATACGAATTTTTCGGTTATATTTTCGAGTTTTGGTTCGATTCAGGTTCGGATTCAGTTGTTCGGGTTGAGATATATAAAAACCGTTCAGGTTATTTGGAAGAACATTTCGGTTTTGGTTTTGTTTTATTTTGAGTTTCGGTTTATATGGCCAGCGCTACCGTTCTTCACCGGAATCCTTAAAGCTGGTCACGTGACATCACGTGATTTATGATCAAAATGGGCTTGGGCCTTTTAAAGCCCAGTTTATAATAATAAGGAGAGAGAAAAGAGAGTTTTTTTTTGTTGTTGTTGCAGTTCTTCGTCGGAATCCCTAAAGCTACTCGGTGAAACACAAAAATCAAATTTCTGATTCAGTGATCAAAAGTGAAATTAGATTTCTAGGGATTTGAGGAAAGATGACGGAGGCGATGATAAGGAAGAAGCCAGGGATGGTTAGTGTGAAAGATATGCCGCTGCTTCAGGATGGTCCACCACCGGGTGGTTTCGCGCCGGTTAGATATGCTCGCCGGATATCCAACACTGGTCCTAGCGCTATGGCTATGTTCCTTGCTGTTTCTGGTGCTTTTGCTTGGGGAATGTATCAGGTCGGCCAAGGAAACAAAATCCGCCGGTATGAAATTGGATCTTAATCAGATTCTATTTCCCTCTTGAAATTCTAGATCACCTTGGATAGATTTTGTTCCATGGAATGAAATGTTTCGATTCATTAGGTTATAGCTTAATAGCTCGCTCAGATTACATTTCCAACTGAATGTTAAATCGCCTTGGCTAAAGTTTGCTTTACACCATGGAAATTTTCGATTCTATAGGTTATAGCTTAGATGCTTTTCAGTTTGGTGTGTTTTGATCTTAAATTGATATGGTGGTAAATATTTAGATAGGTTAGTTTAGGAATTTCTTCAAGATGAAGCTGAGTATATATTATATTGTTGTTGATTTTGAAGCTCGTCATGCCTCTCTAGAGATTGATCATCTTTTTGGTATGATTTGTTGAATCACTGTGTTAGTTTTCTAAGGCATTTTTGTTGAAGCTTAATCAGCATGAATCTAGACTTCAGTGTGTTGTTACAGATGTGAATCTTCTATGAAGAAAGTAATCATCTATAGTAGCAATTCAAGTTATTATGATAATTGTTTCTTGGGATACTAGTTCTCAGTAGTTAAATTGTTAGTCATTAGCGGTAAGTATTGTTGTGAATTCGTCTGCGAATTTAGTTAGATAAAGAAAGAGAGATAAACGATTGAGTCAAATAGACTCAATCACCCTGCGCTCCAAGGTTTTTTTTATTGATCAATGTGTTAAATTTTACTATAAACTAAAAACTAAAGCCCCTTATATAAGCCTCAAAACCCGATCTCATTCGGCCCACGTCATTCCTTTAGCCAATTCTATTGGACCCTAGCCAATTCTATTGGACCCGTTAATACTATTTTATGTCATATTTTAACGAGTATATACTTTTGTCGTCTGATTTTGATCACAATCTTCATATGCATTTACGATATGACGACATTGATATGGTTTGTGATGTGTAGAGCCTTAAAAGAAGAGAAATATGCTGCTCGTAGAGCAATACTTCCAATTCTTCAAGCAGAAGAAGATGAAAGGTAAAAACAATAATCTTCAAATACATCTCTTTGAGAGTCTCTTCCTGCAATATTTTCGATTATTAGTAATCTTGTTTCAACTCTGGCTTGCATAGGTTTGTGTCTGAGTGGAAAAAGTATCTAGAATATGAGGCAGATGTAATGAAAGATGTTCCGGGATGGAAAGTTGGTGAGAATGTGTATAATTCTGGTCGTTGGATGCCACCTTCGACCGGTGAGCTTCGTCCTGATGTCTGGTGATTTTCTTACTTTCTCTCAAATGCTTATATGATGATGATGATGAATGAATGAATGTTTTCAATGAGGATTTATATGTTCTTGTTTTATCTTTTTGATTGGTTAATAAGGATTCATCATACAATATCCTGTGTTTTTTTTCTTCTGTAAGTTGTTTCAATCATAAAATGAGTCAAGACAGTTACATCAGCAAGCTGTCAAATTTGGTAAACCGACCCAAACCAATCCAAATCCAACTAAATTTTGTTTAATGGTTAAGAGTCAACCCAATCTAGTAAGTAAATTGTTTGGATCAATTTTAAGTTAATGAGTTATTAGTCTCACTATATATTATGGTTTCAGGGTTTTTGAGAAGTTTTATCAATAGTCATAGTGAATCTTGTAAAGGGGAGGGAGAGTAGAAGGAGAACAACTCTATTAAAAACTCTCAAGTATGTAAATTCTATTGGATATATAATCTAAGAGGTTTTGATAATCTACACTTATCACATTTGTCATATCAACTAAACCAAAAATAAAAACTTACAAATTTCAAGATCTAAAATCAAGAAGAAGAAAATATTACACAACCAACAACGTAAAAGCATTCCCAAAACATAAGTTAAACACAATACTAAAATACATAGTTCGCCCTAAATTTGACTCTCCCAGACTCAGTTATTGAGGCAGCCACTTTCTCTTATTTCTTCGGTGCCGGCAGTGCCACTGGTCGTCGACTTCGTTTCTGCTTCTCTTGTTTTCAAATTTTCTTTTATTTCGTTTCGCCTCTTCTTGCGCTATTCCTTTGGCTTCGTCGGTTGTATTCACGTCCGGTTCCTGTTGGAGATTGGTCGTCTTTCCATCTCCGCTATTCGCTAGGAACCTTTTGGTGTTTGTTCATCCTCACACATGTTTAATCTCGTCTCACACTGCAGCCTAGATCCGATTTCAAATTAGGAACAAAGGCTTTCAAATCATCATCATATTCTTTGGGTAATGGAATCGAAGACGCGTCCGAAGTTTTGTTTCAAGACCTTAACTAGAGAGTTGGATCTACTGTACAAGCTATCTTCTCGGGCTTCCCCCGATAACCTTTTGACCAGTGAGACGGAGATAGGCCTTTTGGCTATGGAAGTTATTTCGCCATCTTCGCCTTGTTATACTCATATGACGTCTGTGCTGAGAGGTATACCGCCACCTATGGTTTCCACGGCGGACTTGGTCAATGCTCCTCCAGCTGAGATCTTTCAAGTTGCGCCAGATCTACCACGCCTCAAGCTATGCTTTTCCAGATCTAGTGTTTTTAGGAGTCAAGTGGGCTTGAAGTTATTTCTATTGCTCGCAAGCCTTAATAACCTGCCACTGCCGAGCTGTGCGTATCACCGCCTGGTCTCTTGCCGCCCAACCTTTCCGTCATTGGTGTCGGTTACCTGCGCGGCTCTGAGTCCATCTTCTGTTTTCTCGATGAGGCAGGTTCTTATAGCTTTAAGAAATTCAAAGCTTCAAAAGGCAGAGTCATTTCGGGACTCACCCGATGAAGATCTTCCATCCTCTTGTGCTATGATTGAAGTACTTTCGTTTCCCATTCCATCTGCCGACAAAGAGATTATTCTACCTAATCTTAAGTGCTTTAACTTACTCTATATGTCAATCTCTAAACATATGCATATCTGCTTTGCTCAAGGTTTGCGGTATCATATCTTAGTATACATGGATTACATTGTTTGTGAGATGGATAGTATTAGGGTGTGCTTGGTTTCCATGATATGTGGTTGTGACTGGTTTTAAATGTTGTGTGGCTATGAGGCTAAATTGTCAAACCCTATGCTCGATAATCACCTTAGGTTTTATGCATTTATCACAATTTGGGTTGTAGGTTTGGTGACGGACCATCAGCTGAATAATTTAGCGGTCTGTCCTTTAGATGCTTCATGTTTTGAGACAGCTATTAAATCTTCCTCTTGTTGGAACAAGGAGAAATCGTCATCATCAACCTCTTCTACGGAAGAGAGAAATTGTTCGCTTTTCTCGTTCTCGTTGAGAGTGAGATTCTCTCTGGAGATCTTTAGCAGCAAGATCTCTGTTTTCCTAACCTCTATGCAATCTTCTATAATGACTTACTCGAAGTCGGAAGATGCATCGACAATCACTTTGGGATTGATCGCGGGTATGGATCGTCTATCGAAGTCACAATGTAAGGTGACGTGCGCAAAATTAGTCGAGGAAGCATAAGGAATTGAATTTACCAAGTGTTTAATCCCACAGAGCTATTTCATTAGTCTCCTAACTTTTTACCAAGCTTTGCTTAACCTATCTATCTATTTCTTGTTAGATTTGAACTTTCTTGAACTTTATGTTAGCACATTTGGATATGTCCAATGTTGCTTTTGCAATTGTAAACGTTTAGATTATGAATGGAAATTTGGTGCAAAAAAAAAAAACATTCTCAAAACAAAAACAAAAACAAAAAACACAAAAAGCCTCATCTTCCATTAAACACAAAGAAAAAAAAACCCAAAAGTATTTTTACATTTTTCACATTTTTTTTATTGTTTGGTTTCTTCATCTTACAAGAGGGCTTACTTATTTTATCTTTTTTTCACAACTATCCATCTCATTTTGCCTCTTTTTTTTAATTGTTTTATTTCCATAATAATATATTAAAAATGTGAGATACATCGACGATGATGACGAGCTGCAACAATTTTTTGTTGTTGTTTAGATTCTTCTTTCCATCTATTAGCAATGTCATGAGCCACATTCATGGCATCCATTGATGCGCCAAACAAGCCTCTTCTTCCGAACCCTACCGCATACAATCCAGTTTCTCCTTTCCATCCGTTTGGAAACGGATTTTTTGGTATCCCATCATCGGAGAAGAAGTCATTGTTCTAAAATATAGTTATATCAAATATCAAACATCAAACACGATTTTTATTTTGTTTTAGAGGAATTCCTTGAAACACCATTAAAATAAGTTTAAATTCCAAAACTACTACACACGCCCAAAAGTTTTAAAAATATCACTCTCAAATGTTCCAAAAATATCACAAACATAAAAAATGATTTTTAAGAGTTTATAATTTAAAATTTTATGTTTGGGTTCACTAAATAGACTTTATAGCTTAGTTTTGAAGGAAATAAGGTTTGGTTTTGAGTTTTAGGGTTTAAATTTGAAGTTTTAAAGTTATTTCAAATTTTGTGATATTTTTGGAATAAAAACATTTTTGTGATATTTTTGGAACTTTTGGGAGTGTGTGATATTTTTGGAATAAACCTAGTTTTTGGTGGTATTTTTGAGAATTCTCCTTAATTTTATTTTACTACTTATTGTTTATTTTATGTGTTTTCATAATTTTCCCATGTGGGATAGGTTGTACCTATTACTAGGTTATTTACTTTTTATTTAATATAATACCTTTGACAACAAAAAAAGCTACATAATTTTTTTATTACTAATACAAACGATTTTTTGTTTTTTCATGTTTTTTATGTTTTTTTTTATTTTGTTATATGTGAAAGTATTTTCTATAGTTATATAGCAGAAAACTTAAAGTTATATAATGTTTTTCAACTATTCATATTTTCAATGTGATTTTTGATTAATTAAATTACATGTAAAATTAATAATATTTGAATGAAAACAAGATCATTTAAATATGAAGAACATATTTTATTAAGTGGCGTGAAAAAGTTTAAACATTAATTAAAATAAAATATAGGGAATAATTGACATATTAGAAGTCTCCATCTAAGTATAGTGAGTAATATAAAATATATTAGAAGTCTCCATATTAGAAGTCTCCATCTAAATTAAAATAAAATATAGGGAATAAAATATATGAAGTCTCCATCTAAACTAAAATAAAATATAAGGAATAAAATATATTAGAAGTCTCCATATTAGAAGTCTCCATCTAAATTAAAATAAAATATAGAGAATAATTGACATATCTTTTCATATACGGTGGAAATTTAAATGTCAATCAGTCAATGTTTGTTTTTTCTATAAAAAATTGGATTATCTAAAATGTGTGTTTTAGAATCTAAATGTAAACGTTTTTTTTTTTTTTTATAAAAATTAGATTGCCTAAAATATGCGTGATTAAAATATAAATGTAAATGTTTTTTTTTCTAAAATATTTTTTGGTTCTTTTTTCCTTCTAATTATTTGTTTTCTATATGTAAATGTTCTTTAGTTCTTCCGACATCATTTAATGTCTAAATTTAAGGTAGATCTTCAAAGAAACAATGAAAAATGTTATATGTTATTCCCTCTGTTTTTAATTATATGATGTTTTAGTGAAAATTTTTTGTTTTTAAATAGACAATTTTTTTATATTTCAGTGCAATTTTAATTACAAATTACATATTTCAAGACACATTAATTGAAAATTTTTGAATTTACTAAAATACTATTGGTTTAAAATTAAAGAAAATTGTTTTTTAAGAAAACAGTGCATATTTATGAGTAACAATAATTGTGTTTTTTTAATATGCGTAAAAAATTCAAAACATCTTATAATAGAAAAGAGAGTATTACCTCAAGCCATGAAGGTACATTGCTTCTATATCCAGTAGCTAGAATAATTGAATCAAACTCAAGAACACGACTATCTACTAGCTCAACTTTTCCTTTACCAAACTTTATAATTCCGGGAACGATTTTGATCTTTCCGGATCTGATTTTTGGCAATGCTCCAATGTCTATAACCGGACTTTTCCCATATTTGTTTTTAAGCTCCGAAAGTCCAAATTTTGGTCTTTTTAAACCGTATTTATCTGTATTTCCTAAAACTAATCGAACTAGAATGAGCAGAATTTTGTCTGCGAGCCAAACCGGCAGCCATTTATTCATTGTAGCTCCTACATCAAATGTTGATTTACCAAAAATCTCTCTTGGTAACACATGAACCTGATAAAATCAACAAAATAAAAGACAAAATGTTAGTTACTAGTTATAAAATATAATATTATTAGATTAATAATTTTTAAAATCATATCGAAATTAATTAATTAAATTAATGATTTTTAAATATTAATTTAAAATCTAATGTTATTCGTTGTTTAATGATTAATTAGTGGATTTTGAAATATTTAGAGCATATATTCTTATGGATATGTGATTTTTTTAATATAAAAACACAAAGAAGCAAATCCAAAGAACCTTGTTATTTCCTAATCCACTGGTTTTAATTTTTTCTTGAAAGAAAATAAATATTAATTGAAAACTAATAATGAGATTTACCTTGTATGTTAAATAATAGGTAAGTGCATTAAAATTAAAAAACACAAAAACACAAATCCGAATAAAATCTTAATTATATCGTAATCTATTAAATTTAAAACCCAAAATTTATTAATATCATAAAATTCAACTATACGATTTAATTATCTAATCTTATATCTTAACTAGTGTATTCTTTTTTTATCAAACCATAGTTTAAAAATCTAACCACTAATTATACGAATGTAAAATCTATTTAAAAATTAGACCGAACCGTTATAGACCAAAAAATCAAAAACCGGAAATGAAAAGAATGACAAAAGCCGAAGATGTATTTTCTCCTATTTAGGAAGTTTAGGTTATTTGACCGATCTGTTGTGATTCAGAAATTAATATGACAAAAAAAAAACCGAAAAAGAAACCATTTATGAAGTTTGAATTACTTGACCGACCCGTTGTGACCCACAAGATGCTTTGTTTATGAGAAAATATACTTACAGAGCTACGAACAACCATAGATGGGTAAGCTCCATGATTATAAAGATCTAAAGAAACTTCCATTCCAGAATTTCCACAACCAACCACCAACACATTCTTCCCTTCATATCTTCCTCCTGATTTATACTCTCCTGCATGAATCACATCTCCTCCAAATTCTTCTATTCCTTCAAATTCCGGTATAACTTTCTCAGCATTCTCACCAGTAGCCACCACAAGCCACCTACAAACATACTCAAACTCACTCGAACCGAACATCTCGCTTTTCGACATCGTCTTAACTCGCCAAAGACCGAATGTTTCATCATATTTAGCAGATTGAACTGTTTCATTGAATTTAGGGTTTATGTCGAATTTAGTTGCGTAATCTTCAAGGTATTGGATAAATTGAAATTTTGTTGGATATTCAGGTAAATCCTCAGGGAATGGAAAGTTTGGTAATTGACAAAAGTGTTTAGGGAGATGAAGTTTAAGACGATCATAAGTTTGGTTTTGCCATAGTGATGCTATACAATTAGATCTTTCTAGGATAATGAATGGTACTCCTTCAAGTTTTAAACCGGCTCCTACTGCTAAACCGGATGGCCCAGCTCCTACTATCACTGGACCATTGACCCATATGCATCTTTGGTACATACTTGAGATGTTTACACACTTTTTGTTTGTATTCATTTTAGGGTTTTGTATAAGAAAATTTGAGAGTTTAGAGAAGAGGATTGAGATTTAAGTGTGTTTTGATGGATTTGGAGAAGAAGATGTATATGTAGAGAAGAAAGACTTGAAGCAATTTGGTATTTGTGAAATTATTTTATTGATTTTTTGAAGGTTATTTAATTATTAAATGATGAGAATCTAGCCCACCATTATTTGTATATTTATTTTTGAAAATTTTTGTCATATAGACACTTCTATGATTGCTAATTTGGAAATTAGTATCTTTTAATCTTATTTGTTAATAGGTATTTTCACCTAATACAGTTATTGTCTTATCCTTATTTATAATTACAAAATAAACACTTATTTATTATAAAATTTAATATTAAAATTATAATATTATAATTATAATATTATAATTATATATGCTATTCTAAGAATAATACACGTAAAGAATTTACTTATATATAGGTAAAAGTGGAGGATACTCTTCATTTTCTCCAAGTTATTCTTGTTATTTGCGATTTCCGGCGTGGTTTACAAGTTTTCGGTGATTTCTTTGACTGGCACATTCCGGTAGGGTTGAAAATAGGTTTGCGGTCTCTTCTTTTAGGTGGTAACTGATTCATTTTCTCGTTGTAAGTGCTCTCTTCGTCTTGGATTTGTTTCATAGAGATGAATATGTTGTTGTTGTCAAAAGGGCATATGCACTGATTTTATGAAATGAATATGTTGATTTGGTTCATATTTTCCAGTTTTAGTTTACTTCTTTTTTTATGTGATTTGATTTTGATTTCATATTTGATTTCCAGTTTCAGGTTTGGTTTCATATTTCTGGGTTAGTTTCATACACTGTTAAAGCATTCTCATTCACATATACCTTTTTCGTGCACAATTGATATTCATGTGAATATTCTTTATTCATGACTGGAACTTTATAATCCTTATTATTGATTTCGGTGGCGCTGATTTTCTCATGTGGATCAGTATCACACACAAATACATCTTCACCATTCAGATGCATAATAACCAAAGAGGAGCTATTTTATGTGAATCAAGATCATTCACAGTTGCATTTGTTTCAATCACATGAACCATTGTTGTGCACATATCACATTCATGTGAATGTATTTCATGCATAAAATGTACATTTACATTGCGTAGAATGTCAATATAATATCACGTACGAGTCATGAAATTTAATATTATGTTATTTAGGAAACATTCAGTGTAATAGCCTTTACAACAAAATTCTCATAAAAAGACAATTGTGGAGTGTGGGTCTTTATTACAAAATTCCTATATCAAAAAGGCAATTACCAAATGTGTATAATTTTCATAATTAATTATAAGGTAAAAAAATATATCAAAAAAGAATTAATCACAAAAATTTAGAAAAAAAATTAATCACAATATTTGAAAACAGATTTGATTCATGTGAATCAATTCCATTCATGCATGCAACATATCATTTGATATAAACAATTTATGTGCATATATTTTCTTTACGTGAATAAGATACATTCACAAATATACCTAAGGTTTTTTTTTAATTATAATGTTTTGGTGCACCTCTTTCTTTTGTTTTCGCATCATCCAACAAATTCATTTTTTCGAATATTTATATTTAGGAAACTAGCATAATCTGTGTAAATGATCACATGGAAACATGGGCAATGGAATAATAATTCATGTACTTTAAACTAATCAAAATATTCTCTCTTAAAATTTTCAATTTGACTTTGTGATCTCTCATTTGACCGCTACTAAAACCAACCCATCATCCATGTTTGATCCCATAATATTAACCGGTTTTAGGTATCTTAATCAAAAAGAATATAATTATTTAGTGTTATGAAAAGATCAAGGGGAAAAAAAAATCTACAAGTGATAGGTTTAAGTGATACTTGGCACGAAATCTTATAATATATTGAGAAAATTACTCTCTATACCATAAAAGACACCTTTAATTAGCATATATACCATGATGTCCAATACTTCCATACACTACCATATTGTTGTAGAGAAAATGTCTGTTATACCCCTCTATGCAAGGAGAGAGAATTGCAGAATTGCATGTTGAGTTTTTTTTCTTTTATTTTTTTTTTTTCAAAAATCAAAAAGTAAGTCAACTCACTCACTCTTCCCAA
>OVBE01001600.1:0-20706 GCA_900406425.1 Iberis pinnata
ACAAAGGTATATCTGCTCTTTTTTCAATTCATAAGGGTATCGCTGCCATTGATCCGTATGTAGTTGCCATATCCATATCCAATACGAATGCCATTATGAACTCCCCAAATGCAGCAGGAAAAATCCCAGTAATAGGTCTTATGCTTGGTGTACTGGTCATGACGTAGCAGTATACAAGCTTTCAGAGACCTTTTCCATTATTCGTGAGATTTAAAGCTGTTGGATGATAAGACTTATATATTAAAAAAATAACTCTTCTTTATTAGATTTAAGAAAATCTCTCAAAACCTAAACCTCTCAAATCTCATAAATTCTCATCATAAGTTATGCCACAACTCAATATCTCTTTATACAGTCTCTGTTTTCCTATTCCTTATTCGAGTACATATAAGATTAGACAATTCCTAATATATATTAGATAATCTCCTAAGCTTATCTTTCTAAACATAAATAGAAAATATTCTTTGCTTGATCCTCAACCTATTTTCAAGCTTATCTCAACAAAAGCTTGTCTATTGCTAGGAGTTCATAAAGGCGTTGTTATTGGACTCTTGCAAGTACTATCATATGCCAGCTTTACTTGGATTGGAAGAGCATCTTTATTTCTTAGAATCTTCCATCTCTAAAGAAACAGATGTGAAGTTGAGCGAGTTTGTCTTTGAGTTCAAGATCATAGAAGAATGTGGTGTAACCCTCTTGGATGATGACTATGGAAGTATTTACAACAAAGTTGAATACAAAGAATCTGCATATATCATGATTATAAAACTTATATGCAGACAAGAACAGCGAGAACAATAAACAATAAACATAATGAAATTATCTATCTTTAGTCAAATTCTCTTACTCTAATTACTCTTTTATCTGAAACTTTTGGCTTCTTTTTAATGAAATGGACTGAATTTTGTAAAGGTTATAGACATTGTAATGATTCTTATGTTGTGGCTGTTGATATTCTTGGAAAGGCCAAGAAATCAAAACACATGAGATGACCCTTCTCTTTGGTGAGAAGCCAGTAACTGTCTTCGGCATTAGGTATATATACTTTAAAACAAAAGTGAATTTTTTTAGTTCAGCTAAAATCATTTAAAAATTCACTAAAACATAAATCAATCTTAAATAAATGTTTAAAGATAAGAAACTGCATTATCTCAAAGACCATTAAGATTCTTGACTTCTTAGAAACTTCCTAAGTCAACATTTTAGCCTTGTCACTCGTCATTTGTAGACTTTTGATTCCTCAATTAATTATCTTAGTCTTAAGAAAAAGCTATGAATCTTCCGTGTAGAGTTCTTATACTAATACATTTGTGTCTAAACCATACATCTCTCTGATCTTTTCATGGCTCTTTCTGCTTTGTCTCGTGACTTTAAACACCATGTCTTCCCGAGCTTCCATGGGAAAGATATTCGTAGAGGCTTTCTTGGATGCTTATTGAAGGAGTTCAAAGAGAAAGGAATCGATGTCTTCATAGATAATGATATAGAAAGGAGTAGATCTATTGGTCCTGAGCTTATAACAGCTATAAGAGGATCAATGATTGCAATTGTCTTGATCTCAAAGAACTATGCTTCATCAACATGGTGTCTGAACGAGTTGGTGGAGATTATGAAGTGTAGGAAGAAACATAATCAGACAATAATGGTGGTTTTCTATGAAGTGGAACCAACTCATGTTAAAAAACAGCTTGGATATTTTGGAGATGTCTTTAAGAAAACTTGCAGAGGAAAAACCAAGAAGAAAGTTGAGAGATGGAAGCAAGCCTTGCAGGAAGTAGCCCAAATCGCCGGTTATTCTTCTCTTAAATGGTTAGTCCTTTTGGTAGCAAACTAATTACATCGTATTTAAAAACTATTTAACTGATGTATTGATCTCTTCCTACTTTAGGGACAATGATACACTCATAGCTGAAAGAATAGCCATTGATATTTCAAATAAGTTGAATGATTCTATAGCATCAAATGATTGTGAAGGCTTAGTTGGAGTAGGAAACCACATCAAGAAGATAGAGTCTTTGTTGTCCCTAGACTCCGATGAAGTTAGGATGGTTGGTATATGGGGTCCTGCTGGGATTGGTAAGACCACCATTGCTAGAGCTTTATATAGAAAGCTCTCTTGTGAGTTCACATATACCGCTTTTATAGATAGTATCAAGGGAAAGTTGGAGCAAAGAGACGAACATGCTTTCATGTTGTATCTACAAGAAGAACTTTTATCTAAGATTTTAAAACAAAAAGATCTGAAAATAAGTCATTTGGATGTGGCAAAAGCAAGGTTGAAGTACAAGAAAGTGTTTATTGTTCTTGATGATGTAGATGAGTTAATACAGCTTGAAGCCATGAGTAACAAACTTTGTTGGTTTGGTCCTAAAAGTATGATTATCATCACCACAAAGGATAAACAGCTTTTGAAAGCACATGAGATCAATCATGTTTACAATGTTGATTTTCCATCTCAATCTCAAGCTCTTGAAATCCTTTGTCAATCGGCTTTTCGAAAAAATTCGCCACCATTCGGGTTTGAAGACATGGCCATAGAAGTTACATACCTTGCTGGTAACCTTCCTTTGGGTCTTAGTGTTTTTGGCGCATATCTTCGTGGAATGTCTGAAGATGAGTGGAAACATGCATTGCCTAGGCTTAGAACTAGTCTTGATGGTAAAATTGAGAAAGTTTTGAAAGTTACCTATGATGCTTTATGTGATAAAGATCAAGAGTTGTTTCTTCATATAGCTTGTTTCTTCAAAAATGGATGCATTAGTGATGTAGTGGACTGTGTTGAGAGCCGTTTGAATGTTAATCATGGGCTTAAAGTGTTATTTGATAAATCTTTTGTATCTACACATGAATGGGGATGGTTGGTGGTTCATAATTTGTTGGAGCAATTGGCTAAAGAAATTGTCCGTAGACAATCTATTTCTGATCCAGGGAAACGTCAGTTCTTGGTGGATGCTCAAGAAATTTCTGATGTACTCTCAGACAATACCGTAAGTTCAACACTAATTTTTTCTCAATCTATTCTCACTTTGCAAGTAACTAAAGAATAACCTTCTTTCAGGGCACTGAAAGAGTTCGAGGAATAGATTTAGATTTATCAAAGATCACGGGAGATATAGTTGTTGACGAAAAAGCCTTTGAAGGGATGTCTAGACTCCAATTCATAAGATTCAAGAGACCTTGGGTTAGAGCTCATACAAAGACTAAACTTGTGTTACCGCAAGGTCTGAAGTTTAGAGGTAATAAACTTAGATTCGTACAATGGGATGAGTGTCCAATGACGAGTTTTCCTCGTGAGTTTAATCCTCAATTTCTTGTTATACTTGAGATGAAACACAGCAAGCTTGAGAACTTATGGGAAGAAGCTATTGTAAGTTAGTTTTTACCAATTCATTTCAATGCATAAACTTTTGATCATCTTTTATCTGATATATTTTATATGTTCACACAGCCTCTACCATGTCTGAAGAAGATAGATCTTAGTTGGTCAAGTAACCTCAAGAACTTACCAAATCTGTCTAAAGCCACTAATCTTGAGATAATAAAATCTTGTTCCTGCAAGAGTCTAGTGGAGATTCCTTCTACTATTGGGAAGGTCAATAGTCTCCAAGACTTGTATCTCTTTCATTGCGTTAACTTGAAGGAGATCCCTTCTTCAATTGGAGATGCCATCAATATCAAGACGTTGGATTTCAGAAAGTGTGAGAATTTTGTTGCTCTTCCCTCCTCTATTTGGAGCCTTAAGAAGTTAAAGACACTGGGAATATCAGAATGTTCAAAGTTAAAACATTTGGGTTCACAGTCAATAACTTTTGATATATCTTCAAAGATTACAGAACTTGATATGAGTTTTACAGATATTGAAGATTTTCCTTCATCAATCATGGCTTTCTCCCATCTTCGTAAACTCATAATGATGTCTTGTAAAAGCCTCAAACTGTTCCCAAATGTTCCTGAGAACATTGAAGAGTTGGTATTGGACGATACTGGAATAGAAGAAGTCCCTTCATCAATCAAGAACCTCTCGATCCTCACTGAACTAAGCATGCGACGATGTGAGAAGCTAAAGATTCTTCCAAGTAATATCAATCTGGAATGTCTAGAATCTCTTAATCTCAGTTTTTGTACTCAATTGAAAACGTTTCCAGAGATATCTACAAGTATTGAATATATTAATCTGAGTAATACGGCTATAGAAGAAGTTCCTTCATCTATATGGTCTTGGTTTGATCTTTTGGAACTGAGCTTAAAAGATTGCAAAAGCTTGTTCAATGTTGGTCTTCAAGAGTTGAACTTAAGCAATACAAAAACAGATTCCTTGGATGGTGATTCAGACACTTTTCGAGTTCTACCATTAAGTATTTACCTCAATGGTTGCATCAATCTCAAATCATTACCTCACTTTCCAGATTTTGTAACGTTCCTTGATGCAGCTGGATGTGAGTTTCTGGAGACAGTAGGTGGCTTCTCTAATAATCCAGAGACATGTCTAAACTTTGGTAATTGTTTCAGTCTAAGTCAAGAAGCTAAAGAACTCATCTCAGACAGCAAGCTTTCACTCTTACCTGGTAAAGAACTGCCTGGATACTTTGATCACCAAGAAAATGGAGATTGCTTAACAATCAATTTGGAGGATGAGATACCTTTTCCATTATTCTTGAGATTTAAAGCGTGTCTATTTCTACTTCATGGCCAGTTTATAGAGGAAGAAGATGATACCGAGGCTAAGGTTGCTCAATCGACAGATGACAAGAAGCTTTCTTGTTGCATTTGGGGAGTTGATAATGATGTTGATGTTGGATTTGGATCTTGCAAGTATCATATACCAGCTTTACTTGGATTGGAAGAGCATATGTATTTCTTAGAATCTTCCATCTTTATAGAGACAGATGCGAACTTCAGCGAGCTTGTCTTTGAGTTCAAGATCACTGGTGAATACTGGAGAATAGAAAAATGTGGTGTAACCCTCTTGGATGATGCTGGTGTTCATGATGACGATGGAATTTATTACAAAAAACAAGACATCATTATTAAAGAACTTTCTATGCAGACAGGAACGGTAAGAGCAAGAAACAACTTCAAACGTATGCCTTGGGTTAGTTATAAGCCTCTTGTGTTGTAAAACTTTTGGATGATGACTATGGAAGTATTTACAACGAAGATGAATACAAAGAATCTGCAGACATTATAATAACGAAACTTATATGCAGACAAGAACAGTGAATGAGAACAATAAACGTGATGAAATTATCTATCTTTAGTCAACTTATCTGAAACTTCTGAGTTCTTTTTTGTGAATTTTTGAAAGAATCTTAGCTTTGTAGTTGATCAAATAATCAAAAGAAGGCTTGTTCTTGAAACTTTTGGTTGATGGTATTTACCTTCGCTATTGTTTTGGAGTTGTTTCTCTCTAGACTTTCTACAACTGAGTAAGGGATTTGTATTTGTTTGAGTATTGATCTCTATTGGTTTCATATTACGTTTTTCTTTATCATTTCCTCATCTTCACACACTGAAGAAATATGGAATGTTATTATAGGAAGAGTAAGTGATAGAGTGAATGAGATGAAGTTTTTAATCGTTTATCAAATGAATGAAACATGTAACAAAGTTAACATCTCTGATGGTTTAGTTCCAATTAAGCTACTTCATAGGTTTAAAGAAATTGTAATGATTTTTATGATTTGGCTGATATTCATGGAAAGGCGAATAAATGGGAATGAAAGAGTTTGTAGAGAGAATGAGAGTAGATAAAGTTTGTTAGGATTGTAGGCTTCCAACTCAAAACCAATTGACAATGAGTGGATTGGTCCATATTCTTTATATATCACTCAAGGTCCCTCTCCACTTCCAATGTAGGATACTTTCACACGCCCCCACGAGATAATGGCCCGTCTAGCCATTAGTCTCGACAATATCCCAGTTTGGGATCAGTTTCAGGTTCGATTGATCGGGCCTCTTTCAATGGGCCAGATCGGATTCGTTTTTAGTGGGACAGCGTATGTTCGGACTCTGATACCATGTTAGGATTATGGGCTTCCAACTCCATACCAATTGACAATGAGTGGATTAGCCCATATTCTTTATATATCACTCAAGATCCCTCTCCACTTCCAATGTGGGATACTTTCACAAAGTTGTTACATTGAATATAATTGCTGAGATCATGAGAAGATTTGCTGGTGCATGTCAATGGGAAGAAGCTGTTAATAAATTCGATAAATTAGAGGATTTCGATTAGAGAAGAATACAAAATCAATGAATTTGCTACTTGATACTCTTTGTATCAAGAAAAGAGTCGAACAAGCTCAAGAAATTTTGCTTGAGCTTGAGTCACATATAAGGCCTAATGCTTATACAGAAAGAGTTTGAAGAGTCTTTACGAGTAGCTTCAAGAATGATAACTAATAGTTACTCTTAAGATATAAAACTAAATTACAAAGTAAAATATGTATAACACTTATATTAACTAAATAAATAAATTATATTATCAAAACAGTTATGAAATACTAATTAAATTAATATTATAATAATTAATTAAAATTATCCAAAAATTCTAATAATTTTAAAGAATATTGTTTTAAAATATATTTTTGCAAATATTTGATTGGTATTTTTTGGTCAAATTATTAATTTTGTAAGTGCTAATACTATAAAAATAAATACATAATTCTTTTTTATAATAAAATTAAATAAAATTTTTATATTCTAATATTTTGAATTATTAAACTTAACATCAATTTTTTGCAAATTTATCACGAAAACATGATGTTTTAATTTTGTAATTTAGGAAAAGCATTTTTGAACAACTGACTAATTTTTGACAAAATATATGACTTATATTCTGTATTAAAATGTAAATGTTAAAGAATAATGTAAAATAATCATTATTTTTCCATTTTATGATTTTTTGCAACAATAAAATACAAAAAAATCCATCGGCAAATAGAAAAACTAACAAAACATGGATTTTGGTTTCATGTAAGAATATGTAGTTTATTTCAAAAACTACTTTCCCTACATTTTAGGGAATCAATTTTTAAAAAATCTTGATTGGAGAAAAAATGGTTTTTGGAGAAACAAAAACTAAAAACTATTTTAAAATCTACAAACAATCAAAGTCAACATCAGATCATGCATTAAAATGTTCATTGTTGAATGATTATAAGTTGACAGTGTTCATGGTCTACGGCAGAGCCGGTCTTGAGCACAAGCAGAGTAAGCATGCACTTGCGGCCCATTTTTCAATTTAAAAAATTTAGTTAAGAAAACAGCCTATTTTTAAAAAAAAATTGTACAATTTCGGCCTATTTTTCCATTGTAGATTGCGGCCTTTAGAAAATTTTAAAATCTCAGGACCGGCCCTACTCTATGGAAACACCATGAACTCAAGGTCAAGGATGAGAAGACCCTTCTCTTTGGTGAGAAGCCAGTATCTCTTTGGCATTAGGTACATCTCCAGATCAACTTTTCGATTCTCAATCTCATAAGTGATTTGCAATTTATGAAAGAACCTTGAGGATATCCTGTGTAGTGAGGCTGGAGCTGACTTTGTTGTTGAATCCATAGGCGTGCCTAATGTTATACGAAAAAGGCATTCGCCTCAAATCCGTAAATATATTAAAAAAACTTGGGGCCCCGATATTAAATATTACATATAACGTAACGATAAGAAATATAAACAACTAATGAACCTATATATTTTTTTCTTTAGAGAAAAGCTTTAAAATTACTTATTTCATCCAAATTATAGACCATATTCTCTTTTCTCTAGAGCAAAATATTTGAACAGTTTCAAAACTATGAAGAAACATTTGATTATATATTTGATATGGAGAGATTGAAATCCCTAAATGATAATAATTTGGCGACATCTTATTATAATCTTGAAATATCTTTGAAGCATTGAGACCATTCATATATTATTGAGAATAATTTGGTTTTCAAACTAACAGTTTTGAGAGAAGTTTTGCTAAAAGAATGCAAGAGACCCATTGAAGTGTTGAACCTTTTGAAATATACAAAAGTTTGTTAACCAAGCTCTTGAATTACTTATCATATTTTGTTGAAGATTCCAGTTTCATTTGTCTCTACTAAAAGAAATTTTCAAAATTAAAGGTCATAAAGTCTTATATACGATCAACTATGCCAAATGAATACCGTTCTCTTGTATCCATATTAGTTTGGGGATGGAAATGTTATGGGGACACTTCAAAAATGTCTTTGAATGTATCCAATCTGATATGATTATTTTTGTGTTCTTTGCAAAACATTTTTAGGTAAAATAAAAATTATGGATTTATTTAACTAATTTAGAAAAATTAGAATTTTTATAAAAAAACAAAGAGGTAAACATATGATGTATATGTAGTAGTTTTTAAAATCCCAAGTGTTTCGTTTTACAAAAAATTGAAGCGTTTATTTTATGTTAACTTTCATATATATATATATCGTATATTTCTTATATATTATACTAACATACCCATCCCATACGCATATCTAATTATTTTATGTATGCCGTTTTATGTCTCCGTTCTTGTATTTTCGTACCTGTCTCGGTGCTACTATAAATATGCTCTTTAAACTCTAAAAAGTTTTAGTTTTACATGAGTAGTAACTTTAGCTCATGTGGTTAAGTGAATTGTTGATTTACTATTTAGGGTGGTTGCTTATAAGAGCAAACTTTGATCTAATAATTGTTAACTATACAATTTCAGCTACTCAGAAGACTGTTGATGGTCCATCATCAAAGGACCTGGAGAAGTGGAAGAGCTGCTTCATTCAACTTCATTCTCAGCAGTACAGAGCTGCTAAAGCTGTTGGAAAAGTGCTTCTAGAACTCAACGGAAAGTTAACTGGAATGTCTTTCCGTGTTCCCAGAGGTGGCCCTGGGCTAAAGCTCGTAAAACAAGGGTTTTAGACTCCAAAATTTTTATAAATGTTAGGGCACCAAATTTATTACACACTTTGGTACCGTAACTGAGTACAACGAATTTAGAGCATCAAATTGTAACTACGCTTTAAGCGCTATTTAGATCCGGACCGGCACTGGTGTTCCAACCGTTGATGTTTCAGTTGTTGACCTTATTGTTAGACTTAAGCTGCAACTTACAACGAAATCAAGAAGGCTATCAAGTAAGCTCTTCAGTTCTAGTTACCTCTCCTTCCACTTTTTTTTTTTGAAATTTCTGAACAGATTTTTGTGACCAATACTGAAAACAGGGAGGAATCAGAGGTAAACTAAAAGGAATCCTTGGTTACACTGAAGATGATGTGGTCTCTACTGACTTTGTTGGTAACAGCAAGTAAAAAGAAAGATCTCTATTATGCATAATAATCATTATGGTCTGTTTTGGACCACGAGAACGATGATTCGATTTGATATGTTTTTGTTGCAGGTTGAGCATTTTTGACGCAAAGGCTGAAATTGCATTGAGTGAAAATTTCGTGAAACTAATGTCATGGTATGATAACGAATGGGGTTACAGTACTCATGTGGTCGACTTGATCGTTCACATGTCAAAGGCTTAAAGCTAAGAATCAGCTCTCCAAGTGATCAAGAAGGGGAAGTTTATATTTACATCCTTTTGTTTTTTGGTCAACAATAGATTTCATTTCATATTTAAACGGTTACAAAAACAAAAACATCATCGGACATACCCTGATGTGCGACTAAGATAATAGAAATACAAATTGCATAAAATAAAGATAGATTTTCAACTCTCAAAAGATTTGACATAGAGTTAGCAAGATATCCAAAAGGATCAACCGAAAATGGGGACCAAATCGATTTGAAGACAACGTCTTCTGCTAACATAGAGGTAGTCACCTTACTTTGTGACTTTAAAACAGCATTCATACATTCAAATTTCAATTGAAACGCTGTTGCGGGAAACATTTCATAAGCTAACCAAATGGTTAGGATAATGCCACCTTTTCTCGGCAATGAAATCGGAGAAATTTCTCTTGGTAGAGTTGTGAAGACTTCGTCTTTCGATAAGAAAGGTGGAAAAGGTCTCTCCCAAATGGAGGAAATGTCTTCCTCCATCAAGGAGGAGCAAGTTGGTGAGCGTTGCTTCCCGACGTGCAGAACGGGAATAAAAAGTTCGCCTTTCGATAAGAAAGGTGGAAAAGTTCTCTCCCAAAAGGAGGAAATTTGCATAGATTTCTCACAAAGAGAAGAATCTAAGGGGCTAAGGTTACCAAGCTTATGCGTCCTCCAATTTGACTTTAGGAATATAGCAAAGCTTGGGATTGAAATAGCATCGTAAATTATTCCAGCAAATGCAAAATCTAGACAAAAGTAGAGAACGTCATACCGAACGTCTAAACCTCGCCAGAACTGCTGCATAAGTGAGCTAATAGGATGCCCTAAGTTCATATGGAAAGAGTTTTCGGGAGTTACCAGAGGTGAATTAACCTTTATTACGCCAACCCAATAATCAACTGCTTCTGAGAAGAGTTGAAACGTAGCAAATAAGATCTTCATCTCTGTCAAAGGATAGGCTGACGTGATCAAGCTTGACTGAACTAGCTTCTCAAATAATGACTTGAATAGATGAACATACACGTCGCCATAGGAGTAATAACTTTCACTGCTAGCATGAGATCTAAGAGTGCAGACTAGGGAAAACACAACTCTTGAAGGATGCATATACATGGAGTCCAATGACTCTTCATTAGGCGAGGGTACCAGTATAAGGAGCCAATGATCATCACGTCGGGTTCGATCTCGACAGAGTGACAGCTCAAAATAAATAGCCAAATAGCACCAGCTTTTGCAGTCTTCATTCGAATATACCATGTTTGGAGAAAAACGATAGTGAAAGTACAGCCTACCGACCTGAAAGGGGATCGGTGAAAATTTTTGACTTCCCCATCGAGAAAAGGACGGCACCGTACACAGGACGAACCATGTAACCTTCCATATATGAATAATACTCCATAACAACACAACATTTTCAATTAAGCTCAAATGTAGCTCGTAAGACTCAACCTTTAGTGATGTGGCATAAAGCAAAACGGATCTTGGGCTTTTTGAGTCCCAGAGTTCACATATACAGACTGTAGGGGAATAATGCTTAGAGATGAAACTTGGAGACCAAACTGCATTAAATCTACCCAAACCATTGAAGTATAAATCTTGGTGATGTAGCAAAACTACAGGCTTCTTAGTGGATGGAAGATGAAACACACCAGTGAGCTTTCGCATAGTAAAGATGGCTGAAAAATAGATTTTTCCTCGCTCTCCAACAATACCGTGAAGGATTAAGAGAAATCGACATGTTAAGAAGCACCTTTGCTTGTTTCCAGCCTTTGTCATGAGAGTCTTGGGGGAGTGAGCTATGATCGAAACATGTCTGAAGCATCTCGAAAGCATCGGAAAAGTTGTGAAGATGCACAATGGACTGTCAAAATTTCCAGATCTAGCGGTAACTAGGGGATACTCTTTGAATAAGCTCAAATCTCGACAACACCATTGGAAATGGTTCATCCTTAGAAGAGGAAAGGTCACCACCCTATAAGATGGCGAAACGCGTCTGTTTTGATGGGATAAATTCGCCGGACTCATAGAGAAAACAACGATATGGTTATGAGAAGAAGGCTCCTTTGACCGAAAAGAAAACCAGAGACAAACGGAAACAGATCTAGAATGAAGAGAGAAGTCGGAGCGACGCCGGTAAAGATCGACGCCGCCGGCGACAGGAGAATCAGATAGATTGTTCTCGATTTTTGGTCCAGAGAGAAACGGCTACTAACTATTGCTGTTTGAATACACAAATAATCATATAAAAATATCCATAAATGACATCTAAGAACGAAAACTTAACACTAAACCAGAATATGGAAAATTTTGACAGAAATATTTACATCCTTTTGTTAATGTTATGAGATTGTTGTATTGTTTAAATAAGATTTTCATTTGAACTTGGAACTTTTATGGCTTTTGGGTTTATGCAATTCTCATTCATGTCAGGTGATGGGATTTTGTAGACAGGTGCTTTATCGAAACCTTTACGCAGGGCCACTGTAGTGACCCGCACTAGAACTCCAAAAGAATGTC
The DNA here is from genome assembly GCA_900406425.1 of Iberis pinnata. Taxonomy (NCBI): domain Eukaryota; kingdom Viridiplantae; phylum Streptophyta; class Magnoliopsida; order Brassicales; family Brassicaceae; genus Iberis; species Iberis pinnata. The sequence continues at coordinate 12,062 of OVBE01001600.1, forward strand.
CTGAACGAACGAACCGGGAACAGTTAAGGATGATAACTTAGCTAGTTTGGGTGAGCTAGTGATCCTGAGAAATCTCTAGAATCATTTGAATTAAGTTAACTTACGATCTAAGTATCTTAAGTTGGTCGGGAAAGACCGCAGTTCGATCAATTTGTGAAGTTAATTCTCGAACCGCAAGAACCGATGATTGGACCGTGCAGTGTGTGTGCTTGGTACATCTGGTTAAGCAGCATGAGTGCCTGCTCGATATGATCATTGAGTTGCTTAATCTTGTGGGAAGTGTGTGTGTACATGTGTTGAACATAAGCACCCGATATTACTCGGTTTTAACGCTTATAGTGAGCATTTATGATTGCTATTAAGCGTTATCCGAGTGTTTTCCTTGAAATTTGGTATCTTTTACAGGTTTATTGGTTATTGGATTGTTCGAAACAAAAAGATGAAATTCTGCATGAAACGGATGCAAATTGACATATGCAGTTATAGAGTCTAGCAGAAGGGTCAAAAGTTTGCCTATGTTTGAAGATGTTCCCGTGAATTAATTGAGATGAAATTATGACACAAGATAGCTACGTGAGTTAGATTTCATATGGAGGTGATTAAAAGTCATTCCATCAAATAAATCAAAAGTTATGGCTATTTTACTAAAGACTGGTCAAGCTGGCTCGCAGAAGAATGTCGCGCATAAATCCACTGAAGTGCCCGATTGATCTCTCGGGTGCCCGATCGGGAATTTTCTCCTAGAATTCTACGAAACGAGTGCCCGATCGGTCCCTAAAGTGCCCGATCGATCCCTAAAGTGCTTGATCGAGTGCCCAATCATGCACTTCATCAGAAATTTTAAGAAGATTTCCAAAATTTGCAGAATTGGTCATCAAGACTATCTTTTATTCTATTTTGGTTTTCCCTTTTATTTTAACACTATATAACCCTTGTGGCTTGGTTTTTTTTATGAAGGTATTTCACACAATTCAATATCAATTTGTAAAACAGAATTTACGTTCTTAGAAACACAAATCTTGAATCTCACCTGCGAAGAATCTGAGTAAAGGAATAGATTCTAAGCGATTCAATGAGACAAAATTTACAGAGAGAATTCAGATAGGATTACAACAATTTATGAGTAAAATGTCCCAAAACGAGACCCATCCTCTGTTTGTACTAGTCGTAACAAACTCTACAATCTTCTCCAATTTTTGTTTGATACGTGTATTGCTTTTCCCACTCCTACATCGCTCTTTAATATGATCTTCAGTCATCCACGTGTCCTATACAAATCCTGTATCAAATCTCCTATGTTCAAAGAATCTTGTCCACAAGGTTCAAGTGTGGAAAGCGACGCTACATCTCAATTAACAGCTCCCAAGTTGCTTCAGATTCATATTGCTTAGTCCACTTTACCAAAACCATTATTGCTGCTCTGCCTTGGCGATTAATCATCTTTCGCTGAAGAACATACTCTAGTTCATGTAACAGAACATCTTGAGCCACATATGGTAATTGGGAAGAAGAGAGAACATTCACCACCACTCTCTTCAATTGTGAGACATGAAATACATGATGGATTTGTGAGGTTGCTGATAATTCCACTTTATAGGCTACTTTACCACAACGATCCAAAACTTTATAGGGACTATAATATTTTGGTGCCAATTTCTGATTTTGCCTCACGACCACTGAATTCTGTTTATAAGGTTGGAATTTCACATAAACAAAATCACCAATGTGGAATTATCTTTCTGAACGATGAAGATCAACAACTTGTTTCATCATGTGTTGAGCCCACAACAAATGAAATTTCGAAACCAGAATCATATTCTCCCTTTCTTGCAGGTTCTTAGCTACTACTGCAACCTTCGACTCACCAGGAAGATAAGGTAAATGTACTGGTGGAGTTTGGCCATAGACAACCTCATATGGTGTCATTTTTATTGCAAAATGGAATGTAGTATTATACCAGAACTCGGCTAAAGGCAACCACTTACTCCAGAGATGAGGGTGTTCACAACACATGCACCTTAGGTAGGTTTCACACCTATTCACTACCTCAGTCTGTCCATCACTCTGAGGATGGTAAGCACTCGAAAAATTGAGAGCTACTCCTTGTAATGTAAACGACTCCTTCCAGAATTCACTTTGAAATATGATATCACGATCACTGATAATATACTGAGGCATGTGCTATTGAAGCTGTTGTGTATGGATGGAATAGAGCCTTGAAGCTTAAAAAAATTGTCCAAGAATGCATGTGCTACTGAAGCTGCTATGTATGGATGGAATAGAGCCATGAAATGAGTTGCCTTAGATAACCTATCCACCACCACAAATATTATTGAATTACCAAAGGAAATATGAAGTCCATCAATAAATTCCATTGTCATATATGTCCAGTTTGAGTCTGGAATTGGTAGAGGTTGGAGCAAACCAGGAGAAGCAACAGACTCATATTTACATTCCTGACACACCTGGCAACCTCTAATATAAGCATGCATATCAGTAGACATACCCTTCTAGTAAAATAAGCTCTTAACCCTCTGATGAGTAGCATCACGACCACTGTGACCACTGCTACCATATCCATGTAACCACTCCAAAATCTTATTCTTCAGGCCCACAATTGCAGGTACTACAATCTTACTTTTGTGTCTCAGAATATTCTGTGTCCAAGAGTAATGTGTCTTACTATCAGGCTTGTCTATCAACTGAGTAATCAAAGCCTTAATGACCCCATGCACTTCATAACTCTCCTGAATTTGTTTCATCAGGTCACACTCCAAGACTGACAATGCCATATAAAGAACCTCAGTCCCATCTACTCTTGAAAGAGAATTTGCAGCAACATTATCCTGCCCCTTCTTATACTGAATTTCGTAATTAAATTCAAGTAGCTTTGGTAACCACTGTTGTTGAATAGGAGTATTTAATCTTTCTTCTAACAAGTACTTTAAACTCCTCTGGTCAGTTTTGATTATAAAATGACCTGTCAACAAATAATGCCTCCATTTTTGAACAGCAAAAACTACAGCAAGTAATTCTTTTTCATAGATGGAGAGATGTAGTTGTTTGCCATTCAAATGTCTACTAATATAGGCCACTAGATGTCCTTCTTGCATAAGCACAACCCCTATTCTCTTACCACAAGCATCAGTCTCCACAACAAAAGTTGTATGAAATAATGGTAGTGCAAGTATAGGAGCTGCACACAAGTGTTGTTTCAGAGAATCAAAAGTTGTTTGAGTTTCATCATTCCATTCAAAAGCATCTTTTTGTTAAAGTTGTCAAAGGTCTTGCTATTGAACCAAAGTTCTTAACAAACCTTCGATAGTAACCTGCCAATCCTAAAAAATCCTCAATTGCTTCAAGTTCTTAGGAATTGGCCATTCAGCCACTGTTTTATTTTGTTAGGATCAGTAGATATGCCATGAGCTTCAATGTAATGCCCCAAGTACTCTACTCTTGATGTTGCAAAAGAAAATGTACTCTCCTTAGCATATAAATTTTCTTTTCTCATCAGTTCAAACACTACTCTGAGATGAACAACATGTAATGATGCAGAGGCACTGTATATTAAGATGTCATCAAAAATATCAACACAAATTTTCTCAATACCTCTCTGAAAACAGTATTCATAAGACTTTGAAACGTAGCCGGAGCATTTGTTATGCCAAATGGCATAACAACATATTCATAATGCCCACTATGAGTTTTGAAGGTTGTTTTATGTACATCCTTAGGATCCATTTTAACTTGGTGATAGCCAGCTCTCAAATCTATCTTAGAGTATATCATAGATCCACCCAATTCATCCATCAAATCCTCAATCAATGGAATGGGAAACCTATCTTTGATAGTCATAAAATTCAGGCCTCTGTAATCTACACATAATCTCCAAGAGACATCCTTTTTCTTTATCAAAACCATAGGAGATGCATATGAGCTAGAACTTGCCTGAATTGTACCATTTTTCAACAATTCTTGTACCATTTTATCCTTCTCGGGTTTCTCATAAACCTGCTAACAACTCCCACTGCATGTGCAATGTCTGGCCTTGTACATACCATCGCGTACATCATATTGCCTATAGCAGAGGCATATGGAACTTTATCCATATAATCAATTTCAGCATCAGTTACAGGTGAATGATCTTTGGATAACCAAAAGTGACTCGCCAAAGGTGTATTAACTGGTTTCGCGTCAACCATGTTGAACCTCTTGAGGAACTTTTCACATACTCTTCTCGTGAAAGCTTAATACCCTCCTTGCTTCTATTGATTTTCATCCCAAGAATTTGTTTTGCTTCACCCAGGTCTTTCATGGCAAACTCTTCCGGGAGTTTCTCTTTCACCATGTTGATCTCATTTAAATCTGCTCCCACTATCCGCATGTCATCAACATAAAGAAGCAATATCAAGTAGGAGTCTCTAAGCCTCTTGAAGTAGCAGCAATGATCAGTTTCACATCTTAGAAAATTAGCTTTCTTCATGAAGGTATCAAACATCTTATACCATTGTTTTGGAGCTTGTTTTAATCCATAAAGACTTTTTTGAAGTTTTCACATTAGCTTCTCTAGTCCTTTAACTTCAAAACCTTCAGGTTGTCTCATAAAAATTTCTTCCTCCAAGTCACCGTGAAGAAACACAGTTTTTACATCCATCTGTTGGAGATGTAAATCTTCTTTGGCTACCAATCAAAGAACACATATTATTGTAACCTACTTGACTACAGGTGAAAAGATTTTTGTGTACTCAATGCCTTCTTTTTGTTGGAAACCTTTCACAACTAGCCTCGCTTTGTAGAATTTGCTTCCATCATGTTCTTCCTTTATTCGGTAGACCCACTTATTGTGCAATGCCTTCTTCTCCTTAGGTAACTCAACTAACTCCCATGTATGATTGGATATTAGTGAGTCCATCTCATTCTTCATTACTAACTCCCACTTAATTGATTCATTAACTTCCATTGCTTATTCATAGCATTCAGGTTCACCTCTATCTATGAGCAAAATATAGTTGAAAGATGGAGAAAATCTTATAGGTGGCCTAATGATTCTGCTTGAACGGCGTAACTCCGTAACTAGAGTTTGTGGGATGGCTTCAGAATCATCATTCACATCTCTCTCATTTCTTTCTTCTAAAGCATTCTATTATGTTTTATAATCCTCTTGCAACTCAACTCTTGTGCTAGGATATCTCCAAAATCAACAACAGTTGGCTCTTTGGATTTTGAGCCCTCTCCTAGCTTGTCCTTGTACAACACATCTTCATTGAAGACAACATTCCTACTCTGAATTATCTTCTTACTTTGATCATCCCAAAACCAATAACCAAACTCCATGTCTCCATAACCAATAAAGTAGCACTTCTTGGATTTTGGATCAAGCTTACTTCTCACACTATCATCAATATGAACATAGGATAAGAAACCAAATACCTTAAGGAAAGATATATTCACTTTCTTTTTGCTCCAAACTTCTTCTGGGATTTTGAAACCCAAAGAAACAGACGGTCCTCTGTTTATCAAGAAGGTCGATGTGTTGATTGCATCCGCCCAAAAACTTTTAGGCAATCCACAATGTATCCTCATGCTCCTCGCATGCTCGTTCAGCGTTCTATTCATTCTTTCCGCTATTCCATTTTGTTGGGGCGTTCCAGTAATAGTTCTCACCATCTTGATCCCATTGTCAGCACAATATCTTCTAAACTCACCATCTGTGTACTCACCACCATTATCGAATTTTAAGGATTTCACCTTGAGATTCGTCTCATTCTCAACCATCGCTTTCCACCGTTTAAAGATCGTGAATACCTCTGACTTGTTCTTCATGAAGTATACCCACACATTCCTTGTGTTGTCATCAATAAAAGTCGCATAGTATTGTGACCCTCCAAGTGAAGAAACATGAGCTGGTCCCCATACCTCCGTGTGCACTAACTCCAACTTCTCAGATTTTGGTTTCTTCCCTTCACTTGAGAAACTAACTTGTTTCCGAGGATGCAACTCTCACACATGTGATAAGCCACCGTCTTTAGATCATGAATCACACCATTTGCCACCATGAGCTTCATGCATTTCTCACTCATGTGCCCCAATCTACAATGCCAAAACTTGGTTTGATAAAGAGTACCTCTTTTATGACCTTCCGCAACCACCATAGAATCCTTCTTTACTCTCCAAGATCCTCCACCAAAGTTGACATTATGACCCATATCATCAAGTTGTCCTATGAGATAAGATTTCGCATTAGCTTAGGGACATGTCTAACCTTTGTGATCTTTCACACTCATCCGTCTTGCATCTTAAGGTTGACGTCTCCAATACCAATGATATCTAGTGGTAAACCATCAGCTAGATATAGTTTCCCATAGTTTCCCGCAACATAATTCTCCATAATCTTGTGGTGTGCAGTGGTGTGGAATGACGCTCTTGAATCCAGTACCCAAGAGTCAATTGGACTGTTAACAAACGAGATAAATGCCTTATCGTTGCTTAAGGTTGCATCATAAGCTTCAATTTCTCTTAGAGAATCGATAGACACCGTTAATGCATCGGCCATTTCTTGTGTAACCGCGTTTGCTATCTTTATTTTCTTCTTTCTTTGGTGGTGTCCAACAATTTTTCATAATGTGGCATGTCTTTCCACAGTTCCAACATTCAGTCGGTTGTTTGAACTTAGAATAGCTTCTTCCATTTCTTGATTTTGATCTGCTTCTATTACGGTTAACTCTGTCTTGGTTTCTTCCTCGGTTTTCTACGTTGAAAGCAGAACTCATTGATGTTTCACCAGAATATATCCTTCGAACTTCCTCGCCAAGGATACGATCTCGAACATCATTGAATTTAAGTTTATGAGTACCTACAGAGTTACTAATCGCAGCCCTCATGGGCTCCCAACTATTTGGCAAGGATGCCAAAAAGATTAGCGCTCGTACCACATCATCAAATTCGATGTCAACAGAAGACAATTGATTGACAATTGTGTTGAACTCATTCACGTGAGTTGCAACAGATCCACCTTCATCCATCCTTAAGTGAAAGAACTACTTCATGAGAAACACCTTATTACTGGCTGTCGGTTTCTCATACATATCCGAGAGAACTTTCATCAAACCTTCAGTGGTCTTCTCTTTCGCAACATTGTGTGCGACTTTCTTAGATAGTGTTAGCCTAATAACACCCAGAACTTGCCTATCAAGGAGATTCCATTCTTCTTTCTCCATCTTCTTGGACTTCTTACTTAGTGGTTGATGTAGCTTTTTCCCATACAAATAATCTTCGGTTTGCATTCTCTAGAATGCATAATCAATACTGTCAAATTTTCCGATACCGTGTGCCGAATCATATTCACTTCTCATCTCTTAATATGGCTCTTATACCAGTTGTTAGGAAATACACGCAAATTTCCGATAAGCCTTAGATGAGAAGAGAAAGAAATAATGCACACAAAAAATTTGTTAACGGAGTTCGGCTGACTTTGCCTACGTCTCCGGACCCGCTACAGATCTTTTTATTATCAAGAAGAATATTACAACACTCAACTCACAAACTCAAACCCGATTACAATGAAAAATTACTCTTAATTTTTCCCGTCTGAAGTTCTCTCAAACCCGTTTGGATTTTCTCTCTAAGTGTTTCTCTCTCTATCTGTCTCTTATGTTTTTTCTTGTGTTTAGATGATTTCTTCTCCTCTCCAATGATCTCTATTTAGAGAGATTGTAACCGAATGTGAAACCGAACAAATTACGGCCACTGTCCGTTGATTTTTCAAGCCCAACTATTCCAATTACGGCCACCGTCCAACACATTAAAAACATGTGCTTAGTTATTCTTTGACTAACAAACAAGGTACTCGTTAGAGAGATTTTTTGAAAACCTAGAAGAAATAGGGATAAAAGTTGATGGCTTTAAGTAATATGAGATTGTTGTTGTTTTGTTGGAATAAGATTTTCATTTGAACTTGGAATTTCTTTTTTGCAATCATTTGAGGTGATGGGAGTTTGTAGACCACTGTTTTATTGAAGCCTTCACGTTTGGCTTTTTGGTATCATGAAGTTATGTTTTTTTATTTTTTTTACGATTTCATTCACTTGTCTTTTTAACCATAATAAGATCTAAGTTGAATCTCAAATTCTAAACATTTGGGGTTGGGGCTATTGAATATGTAACTTGAAATAATTTGTGCATAAATCTAGTATTTTTCAAATAAGAATCTCTTTAGAAAAACAAATATAATTTACCGTTATTGTAAATATTTTAAATAGTGAAATCTTATTGATTTTAGGATGTTTTCTTAGAATTTATAAGTTAAAAATACAAAATTTTAAACTATACTTCAAAACATCATATAAATTTTTTTTATTGAGCTTCCGGATCATCGCATCTTTGGGTCAACCGCAAGTCAATAGTTCAATAAATATGTTTATTTTTTATATATGTTTAGATCTGTATCTTATATAAATATTTTTTACAAAAATCAAATAAAACTTCTTGTAGTTTCTAACATTTTTAGTTAATAATTAAATAAATAATAAATTAACAAACGATGAAAATGTCTAACAATTAATGTAAATTAGTAATTCAAAATCTAACGATGAATAAAGTTTTGGCTGTTAAAGATGGTTGTAACGGCAAAAACAGAAGAAACAGAG
>OVBE01001600.1:20856-35544 GCA_900406425.1 Iberis pinnata
AGTTCATTTGAGTTGAATGATATAGAATTGGTTAATCGTGAATCATTTCTTATCAAATTCTGGAAACTTAGTCGGTGGAACATGAATAGATCTTTGGAACCAAAACTGAAAAAATTGAAGCGAACCGAACATTGAGTAAAGAAACATTCTAGGAAGAAGCTCAAATGCAGGGTTGGACAAATAAATTGGAATTAAAAAGAATCAAAACAAGTTGTAGTGAACCGAAAAATCTATATGTTCGGAACGAAATATTCTTTTACAATTATTAGGTTTTATTCTTTAAGAAAATGAAAAGTCTAAATCGGAACTTGATCAAAACTGTTTTTGGTGAGACAAAAAGCAAAATTGAAACCAAATAAATTGAACATAGAGATGAATTAACCAAATAGATAGACCATACAATCTTAGAATCCTGTAACAGTATTTCTCCACCATACAATAAATTGAACTGATCTACTTCTATAGTCTATATTTATATAAAGACTGGATTCTTCAGTCATTACCACAAAATACTCTCACAATACATATATACAAGTGAGCTCAAGATCCTCTTCAGTTTGAATTTGTCTCATCTAAAGATTCTTGAGCAAAACTGCTACAACTTACTAAATCGACATTAAGAGTCTATCGAAGATTCACGATTAATCAAGGCCGGAAATTCACAATCTTCCTCTAATGGTTTATAATCTTTACCTCTCCAAATCACAACTTGCTCTTTATCAAATGTCACCAAGATACAAGGAACCAAATCCTTCACAAAAGAAAGTTTATTGTTAAGTGTTTTTGTTCAAACATGAACCAAAACCGAAAAAGATAGTAAAAGAATCAACATACTCTAAGCTTTGCTCCAATTTTCTTGTAATCCTTTTTCTCTAGTCCTAAACAATCAATCCGAACTAATTCACTTACTAAGAAAGCGTCTCTCACCATCGAAACAAGACTACCGTAATATCCATTCTTGGCTGAAAACTAAAAGATCAATCTTAGATAAAAGTTGTGACTGAGAATATTGAGCATTAAAAAGGTACTGACCGAGTTTTGTTAGAGGAGGAACAGCTAGACCTTTCTTTCTCATTTCTTTGGTCTCTTCGATACTTAGACCATCAATTGTTGTTTTGATCAGCCTAGGATACACTGGTTCATGAGGTTTCCACAACATCAATGGGATTTTGGGTCGTTTCTTTGGATCGTAGTTTCGTCCTCTATATAACACAAGTGTACCACAGTGTTTAGAGACCACTTGGCCAAACGTTTTATCCTATAAACAACAAGCAAAACACAAGTCTTGGAGTTATTCTTTAGATTCCACTTTAATAACAAGAAAACACAGTTCTTGGAATCATTCTTTAGATTCCAAACCATTATAGCAACAAACAAACACACACAGATCTTGGTTTCAATTTCATTCTTTAGATTTCCCTTATAACAACAAGCAAACACAATTCTTGGAATCATTCCTCTCCTATAACAACAAACAAATAGGGTTCTTGGATTCATTCTTTAGATTCCTCTATAACAACAAGCAAACACATATCTTGGATTCATTCTTTAGATTCTCCTATAATAACAAGCAAACACAGATCTTGGATTCATTTTTTAGATTCCATTATAACAACAAACAAACACAGATCTTGGATTCATTCTCATTCTTTTGATTCCCATATAGCAACAAGCAAACACAGTTCTTGGAGTCATTCTTTAGATTCTCCTAGTTCTATAACAACAATCACACACATTTCTTTGTGTCATTCTTTAGATTCCTCTATAAGAACAAGCAAACACAAATCTTAGAGTTATTCTTTAGATTCCCCTATAACAACAAGCAAACACAGATCTTTAAGTCATTCTTTAGATTCCCTTACAACAACAAACATATACAGATCTTTGAGTCATTCTTTAGATTCTCCTTTGAGCAAACACAGAGCTAAAGACCAAAGTACATGTTGTCAAGAGACATACAAGAACAACATAGATCAAGTAATCGAAGGAGGAGTATTTCGAGTCATTCTTTTGTTTCCTCTATAACAACAAGCCAACACAGTTCTTGGAGTCATTTCTATAGATAGCAACAAGCAAATACAGATCTTGGAGTCATTCTATAGATTCTCCTTTAAGCAAACACAGAGCTAAAGACCTAAAGTACATGTTGTCAAGAACAACATAGATCATGTAATCAAAGGAAGAGCATTTGGATTGAACAATGATGAATACCTCAAGATGGTAGATAACATTCTTCATATCAAGAGTTGGAACTCCAAGACATTTAACTCTTACTGCTTCACCATGTTTCCAATGATTATAGATATCATTCAACATATTATGAGTCAAACCATCTCTTCCTAAACATTACCCCACAACAAATTCAATCACTTAAACAACGAATCGAATTCTTGAATTGTAATTAAGAAGATGAAGAAAATTGAATACCGAGATTGATTTGTCTTTTAGTTTTGTTCCTTTGACATTGTTCAATTAGAAATCTTCTTTCAGCTTCAGTAAGTGATGATCCTTGAATCTTCTCTCTCACTTTCTTCCTTTTCTCTTTAAGCTTTGGATCTTCAACTCCATCCACTGATTGTACCTTAAGATCAACAGCCGGCGCACAAACTCCAGTCCATTCTCGATCTAAACGATCAGGACCAAACGGAGAGTATTTAGGTTCTCTTAAACCAATCGGCCTAACATTAGAACTACTCTCTGTGTAACTGAATCTGAAATCAAACGGAAGATCAGAGTGCACCTTCTTCACACCTTCCAATGATGAAGGTGGACGATACTGTGGCTTTTGCTTCTTCTTCTTCCTCTCGTTAATGTTAGCATTTTCGGAGGATGATGAAAGAGGTGGTGGTGATTGGAAATTGTAATGATCTCGGAGTCGTGAAGAGACGGAGATTGCTTCGTCGTGAAGACGACGAGTGAAGAGTGTGAAAGAGGATTGATTCCGACGAGAGAGACGAATCAAGAACATCTATGAAGATTGTGAGAGACTGAGAGTGAAGAAATCTTATTTAGGGTTTTTGAATTTGAAAGATTGAATCAATTAAAGCTTCGTGTTTTAAATGGGCTATTTGTAAATGGGCCTTTAATTTTTGACCCATTAGTGAATTTGACACTTGTTTTTAGTGAATTTCACTACCCATCAATTTTGTTCATCCATTTTTTTTATGAACTTTAGAGTTTCTTAATTTCTCATTTTAACTTAGATGACTTCTTATACGATCCCTTCAACTATTCGTTTTCATCATTTTACCTTTCAACAATTCGTGTTTTGGTTTTAGAATCGGATAAGGAGCAACCTAAGATCATGTGAAAAATTAAAGAGTTTCAAAGTCCGGAGGAAAAAATAGATGGACAAAATTGAATGAACTAGTAAAGTCAAGCCTACTTTTTTATTCCTTTGTGGGTGGGTGAGTAGTCATTCCTAATCGATCTCGTTCTCTTGTTCTGAGTAGATAATTTTGGGTTTTGTCTCGTCTAGTTGCTACTTGGAGATTATACCCTTTGTTTTTGATTCCGAGCCTTGCTTGGGTTTTGTTAACCTGCCTAGCATATAGGGTTTAGTCAGGGTATTGGCTTGGGTTGGTAGATGAAGTTTTAGAATGTGCCACTATCAAGAATGCATAACTTTTAATTTTATAAGTCTACCAAATTTTAATAAGAACCTTCAGTAGTTTTACTGGATTTTATGTACTATATTTTTGCATTTGTTAAACTAAATTGTATATTTTTGGCTCGCGGTATATCGAACTTTGTTTCCTGCAATTATAGATGAAATTGTAATTGTTGGAGTTTATTTGGTACACTTCTATATTTTGAAATAATACTAAAATATGTTCAAGTTCCAAAATATTATATACTTCATAAAATTCGAAAAATACCATTAAATTATTTTTCAAAAAATACCACAAATATAAAAAAATGAAGTTTAAGAGTTTGAATTCACTAAATAAAGTTTATGGTTTAGTTTTTGAAAAGAATTTGAATCGTTTTCGGGGTTTAAGGTTTGAATTTGAAATTTTTTATAATTATTTTAAATTTGCGGTATTTTGAAAAAAAAAACAATTTTGTGGTTTTTTGAAAAATAGTAGTATTTTAGAAATAAATTTAAAAAGTATGTTATTTTTGATATATTTAATTTTTATGGTAATTTGAGGTCCCCTTTTGTTATAGTAAATGACAAAAAAAAAAAAAAAAAAAAAAATTATGCATCATTTTNAAGGAAAAACAAACCTTGCATATCACGTTCATAAGAAAACAAGATCTAGATGTAACATGTCATGTCTATATTGGCAACTAAGTAATAATTCTAAGATTCAAAACAAAAAATTAATTTCCTAATTAACAACTTTACACATGTTTTATTCTCAAAAACATTAATAATAATAATTATTATTAAATCAATATATAAAATTAAAAAAAACGCGCAAAAAATGTTAATATATAAACAATGGTCATTTCATTGAACAATAATAGAGACATTCTCTTGTCGTTATTCTTCTTCTTCTTCATTAGCTTCTTCGAAACCCTAGAATCATCCACCCAAAGTAATCGACAGATTTTCAATCAAATTCAATCTCAACCCATTGAAATTCAAACGATTCTGGATCATCCCGATTGCGAAAGATCTTAATTTTCTGTTTAATTAATGAATCAGTCGATTCCTGTTTCCGCAACTTCTTCTCCGGCGACAGATACAATGGACGTTACGCCTCTTTTAAACCGGAATAGACGTAATAGTCTCTCACGATCTTCTCAACCAATTCGTGGTGCTGCAGCTAGACTTCTCCGTCGTGCTAGTAACCGTCAGATGAGTCTCCGTGAACCATCAGTTAGAGTTCGTGAAACAGCAGCTGAACAACTTGAAGAGAGACAAAGTGAATGGGCTTATTCAAAACCAATAATTGTTCTTGATATACTTTGGAATTTCGTATTTGTGATTGTTTCAATGGCGATTTTAGGGTTTAGTTCTGAAGAAAATCCTGATGTTCCTTTAAGATTGTGGATAATTGGATATGATTTACAATGTTTGTTTCATGTTGGATGTGTAATTGCTGAGTATAGACGACGACGACGAGAAGCTAATTCTTTGTCGAGTGAAGAAGAAGATTCATTGAATCATGGATCTTTAAGTGGAAGTGAAGATGAATCTGATGGTTATGGTGTATATGAAGCTAGTGATAATCATGGAACTAGGTCAAATTTCTTGACTTTGCCCCTTTTCTTATACGTTTAAATGTAATTGATTTGAGTTACCTTTTCGTAGTTTGATTTGTTCTTCTTAGTGTTAGATTCTGTGAAGGAATCTTTAGGATGTTAACTTAGTTTAGTGTTTTTTAATTGCTTCAGATTCACTAAACACATTGAATATGTGAATACAATGTTCACGAGTTTCGTTTGATTCGTTCTTGAAGTGTTAGTCATTTTAAGTGAAGGAATCTTTAGGATTTGATTTTGATCTGAGTTTAGTGTTCAGATTCACTAAACACATTGAATCTGCGGATACAATGCTGACGAGCGTTTGATTAGTTCATCTTCTGTAGTTGAAGTGTTAGATTCGTTTTAGTTGAAGGAATCATTAGGATTTGAACTGAGTTTAATGTTTTTCCATTGATTCGGCTTCACTAAACATCTTGAATGTGCGAATATAGTTTTCACGAGTTTCGATTGAATAGTTCGTCTTCTTTAGTTGAAGTGTTATTCTCATTTTAAGTGAAGGACTCATTAGGATTTTGAACTGAGTTTTTAGTGTTTTTCCATTGATCCAGCTTCACTAAACACCTCGAATCAGCGAATACAATGTTCTCTTTTGTATGGTGGATCATTGGATTTTACTGGATCACAGCTGATACAGAGGCACTTGCTCAATCTTCTCCACAACTCTACTGGTTTGTTTACATACAACAGTTCTTAATCTTATTATGCATTGTATCTATCTTCTTAACAATCTTTATTAATCAAATCTTTTGTTTTTCTTGTAATTTACAGGCTCTGTGTTGCATTCCTAGCTTTCGATGTTATCTTCGTTGTCATTTGTGTTGCGGTTGCTAGTCTAATTAGTATTGCTGTTTGCTGCTGTTTACCGTGCATTATCGCAATCTTGTATGCATTAGCAGATCAGGTAAAGAAACACTACTTGTATGCTAATTCAAACTCGGTTTTGGTTTTCAGATGTCTTGATTATTGTTATTTAATCGGTATTTCAGGAAGGTGCACCAGATGAAGAGATAGAAAGACTATCAAAATTCAAGTTTCTAACGGTAAAGAACACAGAGAAAGTGAATGGTGAAGTAAAAGAAACTCAAGGAGGGATAATGACTGAATTAGGTGTTGATTCTCAAACCGAAAGAGTGATAGCTAGCGAAGATGCTGTAAGTAAACCAAAATCAAAGCTTATCGAGTCGATTGAGAATGATTTTGAGCTAAATTGGATTGTCAAAAACTGATGCAGGAATGTAGCATTTGTCTATGTGCTTATGAAGATGGAACAGAGCTTAGAGAGCTTCCATGTAAACACCATTTCCATAGTTTATGTGTAGATAAATGGCTAAGGATCAATGCGACTTGCCCGCTTTGTAAATTCAATATCCTTAAAAATGGTGACAGTGATCAAGTGTGAGGATTAATTCATTGCTCAATGTGATAAGTATAGTACAGAGGAAAGAACAAGAGAGAGAGAAGAAGACTTTGAGATTTGTTTTGAGAGGAAGTTGTACTTTTTTGTATTTTTTTATAAATTGTAAATGTTATAAGAACCATTTTGGGTTTTCTAAATCAATTAAGTGTGAAGAGTTGAGTTCATTGTAGTGAGATGTTGTTATGATTTCAATAAGTTCATCATTGTTTGGTTTAGTTTTGGATGACCTTTTCATCCACCCCGCTCAACTTTTTTCGGTGGTTCAGGGTAGCTTTAGTCTATGTAGAGCTCTTCGACTACCTTACGATATTGTCGGCGTTTTAGAACTTTCATGGGAAAGTTTTCAGGTTATGTCGTTTACTGTTATGTGCAACTTTTACTCTCGTTATGTAGGATTAATTTTTTCTTATCATGTGGTAAGCTTTGTGAGTAATTTGGGTTCGACTAGATTTATTTGTCATGATCTATCCTCCTTAGCTCCAAATTCTTTCATGGAAGTTGATGTAGATCGATTTGGGCATTTTTTTGTGTACCAATCTTGCCTTGTATTGAAGTCACATGTTTTAGTTGTTACTAAGTTTACGGGTTTAATCCCGAGTTTTAGCTGTGACTTCTACTATTATGTAGATTTGATACAGAAAATGATGGTGGATACTCATTGCCTTTGTTACTCCTATATGGAGTTGTGTGTCTCTACTCTCTCTTTGTAGAAAGAATGTGTTAATTGCAGTGAACATTATGAGATCGTTAGCTCTAAAAGCTGTCTTTACAGATTATAAAGTAGGAGTTGTTTCGCAAAAGATGCTTTCAGAATCATAGCCTTTGGAAAGGTCTTCCAAATTTGAGGATATTGTTAACATAATCAAAGATCTCCTTAGTGCTCGTTGATATCAATGAGATTAGCTTCCTTCTAATCATAGTTTATTTGGAGCACGTTTTATGTTTTGCAATTTATATTGTTTTGTCATGTGTTATGTATTTTTGTAAGTTGGAGATTTCATCTTATTTATCTTACAAATATAATGAAAAAATGAGTTTGACAAAAAGAAAATATTTGTTATGACTATGCATATGCATTTTCTCCTATCGAATTTATATTCTAAATAATTGTAAAATTTTGTATCATAGATTAAATATTGTTGATTAAATTGTGACAAAAAATTAAATAGTTGGATAATGATGGATACATATATTTTATTTTTAGCTATACAAAATAAACATGAGGTATTAAAAATATACCATAGTTAGAAAAAAATAATATAAAATAAATTTTAACTTCTAAATTAATATAATGACAAAAAATATTTTTATTTTAAAAAATAATATGGTTGTTATTAAATTGTTAAAATGAATTAAAATTTTTAGTTACGTACATGAATAATTAAGGTATTACTTAATTTTTATCCAATCGGTACCCCGTTTGAAAATTTATTTTGACCTAAACGGATAATCATTCTACATATATTCGACTTCACAAATTTAAATCGGGTACATAAAGAATTAGATAACCCGATCCAAAATGTTCAAATCTAAAACATTCTTTCAAAGAATTCAAATATCTCACCTTTCAATGAAAATACAATTTCTTCCTTATATAAAATGTAAAGTTCTACAAAGTGATTCAAGAACATAAAAAAACTAGTAATGAATATTATTATTATAAATCTCAAAAATACTAATCTGCATACAGAACCTTGTTTTATTTAAATAGAATAATAAAGAATCACCAAAAAGATTTTTTTTTAAAAATCTTTGTGAATATCCAATAGCTTAAAGCTTAGAGATAGGAGATTGATAATAAGTAGCACGAGATTGATAAGTGATTTTCATGGTATCTTTAATCTTGAAATCAATTGTGATCACTGTCAAATTTTTACCACTTCTCACCACTGATCCTTCAACCAACAATTCAGTCTGCAAAACGCATAAACAAATAAGCTTTTCTTTGATTTCGAAATCGAAGAATTTTTAAGAGATAGACAAGGCCGGTCCTGAAATTTTAAAAAATTTCGAAGGCCGCAATCTACAACAAAAAAATAGGTCAAAACTCTATCATCTTTAAAAAAATGGGTCGTTTTCTTCAGGGCCGGTCCTGAGATTTAAAAAATTTGCAAAGGCCGCAAGCTACAACGAAAAAAATAGGCCGAAGTTGTATAATTTTTCAAATAAAGCTCTTTGTTAATCAAAAATTTTAAACTAAAAAGGTGCCGCAAGCTCATGCTTGCTCTGCTTGTGCTCAAAACCGGTTCTGGACTTTTCTTAACTAAAATTTTTAAAACTAAAAAATGACCGAATGCTTGCTCTGTTTGGGCTAAGGACCGTCTCTGAAGATAAAGAATGTTGTTGTTGTGAACTTACAGTCAAAGGAGCAGAAGAAAGATAAGACATGCTTAATTCACCAAGGAAGAGTTGTTTGTCTTCAGAGACAATTGTTTTAGCACAAGCCATTGATACTCTTTCTGCAATTGATGCTACTGCTCCTCCATGTAACCCATTAAAGTAATTCTATACACACACAAAAATAACAGTAAAGTTTATAAATTTAGAGATTTAAAGTAATTTAGTAGTTTATGTTAGTGCAAAATCTCTATTCTCAATTTTAAATCAATGCATAAAAGTGTTTTCAAAACCGGACCGGACTGGGGTCTGACCGGATTCAACTTTGAACCAGAACAATATCCGGTTTGGGTTGATAATATCCGGTTCAAGTTGATAATAAAACCCAAAATATAATCGAACCGGTTAAAAACACAGGTCAAACCGTTATAAACTCGGGTCGGACCGGGGAAAAATATCATATAATTTAGTATATTATGTTTTTATATTATTTTTTATTTTCAAAATCTTGATTTATGTTTTTATTCATTATTATAACAATTTATTTTATCCAAATTTTATGATTATGAATTTTTTTCAAACGTAATATATGGATATAGTAATAATTTTATATACATATAAAAATTCCATAAAATTATCGATCGAATCCGGTCGGACCGCATTAACCTATGGCCAAAAGAAAAATCGATTCGGTCTCCTGGTTTTCAAAACATTGATGCATAATAAATGTTGTTGATAAAAAAAAAAAAAACTTCATGATTATACAACAAGTGAAGTCTATAAACTTAAAAGATTGAAACTTTATGAAACCCATTAACCAAATATTTATAATTTAGTAATTTGTGTTAGTAGGGCTGGAAATAAAAACCAAACCGAACCGAAATTTTTTGAACCGAATCAAATTACGTTTTAATAACCGAACGGCATAAAAAAAAAATCAGTTTCGGTAACCAAACCGAACCGATAAACTGAAAATAACCGAATAAACAAAAAAAAACGAACCGAATAAACCGAAAAAACCAAAAAATTCCGAAAAACCGAAAAAAATAATCAAAACTTAACCGAAAAATAACCGAATAACCCAAACTTCAAAACCAAAAACCGAATCGAATAAACCGATATCTAAACCGAACCGAACCGAAATTTTATTCGGTTCAGTTCGGCACAAAATCCAAAAACCGAAAAAACTAAAAACCAAAAAAACCGACCCGAATCGAACCGATTAAACCGAACTCCAGCCCTATGTGTTAGTATTCTATCTCTATTCTCAATTCCAGATCAATATATAATGAACATAGTTGATAAAAAAAAAACTTATATACAACAAGCAATGATATTTATAAACGTAAGAAATCGAAACTTTTATAAAACCCATCAATGCTCAAACTTAAAAATCGAAACTTTACCAAACCCAATTACCAAAATTTAGTTATAAACTTAAAAGATCGAAACTTTATGAAAACCCAAATTGAATAATGAAAAACAAAAGAGAGAAGAATTTACAGTTAAAGCTGGAGTGACGATGACAGAACAAGTGATACGACCACGTTCAATGGATAGAACTTTGATATTACGTTGAAACAAAACAGAGAAAGAATCGTAGGAGAGGAAATGATCGATTGGTGATTCTGGATTAGTTGTTGCTTTAATGAAATCTGCAACCAATAATACATGATTTGGATCGATTTCTTTAGATATCTTTGTTTTATCAGATGAAATTGGAGAAAATGAAGGCAATGAAGTTTCTGCCATTTTTGATTTGCTCCAAGTTTTATGGAATTTTTTTCCCCCAATTCGATTTTAACCTAATTTGTTTATGATTTTCAGTATCTGGTTCTGATTTATTGTTATAAAATGTTGACCTTTTCTTTTCTAGGAAAACTATTTATGGAAAGTTAAAAAAAAAAAATAATTGTAGAAATTATATGGTTATTATTTTTTTTGGAGATTTTTTTTTTCTTTTTAGAAATCTAAAAGTTATAATTATTGCTTTAATCATTGAATGTCCCTGTCGACTTTGATTCTATAAAACTTTCGGGATAAATGTCAAATATTTGATAATCTTTTAATTTTAATTTTAGTCGGTTTGTAATGTTAAATTTTAGGGGTGGACACAATTTCCGTTCCGTACCGTACCGTTCCATTCCGAATCCGTTTTGAGATTTCCGTCCTATTAAAATATATATTTCATATGAGATATCTTTTTATTTCCCGAATGGAAACGGAACGGGAGAAGACGGGAACGAGAATTCTTGACGTCCCACTTGGGACATATATACAAAATTATAAAAATATATATTATAATTATATTTTACATATATATATAATATAAATATACTAATTTATTGTTTATTTTTTAATGTTCATAGTTTAACTATTAACTAAAATTACAATCTATATAAATTAAATCTAATTATATTATTAACAATTATAACTTAATTTTGTGATTCTAAAAAAAAAGGCAGAAAATAGTTCATATTTCCTAATTCTACAATAAGACACGATAATTGATGCTATTTAAAACAGAAGTAATTGATTTTGATGCTATTTAAACATATATAATTGTGTCTATTTTTGTGGTTGTTACTGGTGTGTCGTTGAAAATTAGCTAAGTGTTGTAGGAACAAAATTTTTTTGGTTTATTTTCGGGAATTCCCGTTACCGTCCCGTTCCATCCTGTTTCCGTCCCGAATTTAAAATAGGACATAAATAAAACATATATTTTTGTTTCCATATTCCCGTCCCATTCCCATTCCCGAAAATTCTTTTCCCAAATTCCCATTTGCCCACCCCTATAAATTCTCCTAAGTTGACAAAGATAAAAGTTTGGTTCCAACAAAAAATTAAATAAATGAAACAAAAAAGTTATATTTAGGAATTCTATTCCCACAAATTTGTGTATATATGTACCAAAATTAGGCTATATTTAGATTTCACATACACAAACGATTAAACAAAATTTATATATATCTTGACAAAAAAAACACTATATATAGAGTATGCATTCTTTCTACACATTTTCAGCAAAAAAAAAAGAGAGCAATAATGCAGATAAGAAGGAAACATGAAATATGTTTTGTTCTTTGTCAAAAGAAATTTCCTAAAAAAGAGGTTGATCAAAGGATCCACCAAGATACTCGGATACGTTCATTACACATGGATAATGTCTGATCCTAAGTTGTAAGACATTACATTGATGAATCTGCCATGCTTGAACCTTGTTTAGAACGAAAAAGATGTTGCAGAGAGCAGCAAGCAATGCATATTCATGGTGGTGGGCTAGCCACATTCGTACAAAGCAATCCAAATGGCTCGAACACAATCTTCAAGGTATCTTCATCAGGGCCGGCACTAAGATTTTGGGGGTTTGAAACAAAATTAAAAAAAAATTAAGGCTTGTAATTTATCTTATTGTTTTTGGGGCCATAAAAAACAGACATATATATAGAATTTTAAGTTTTGGGGGCCTATTAACTATGAAGATGAGCTTATAAAATATGGGGGCTGTAGGCGAATGTTTCATACGGCTTTGCTCAGGGCCGGCCCTGATCTTCATTTTCTTGTAATTTATAAGCAAAAAAAGAATTATCTCTGATGCATGTTATTTTGTAGATATGGAAGAGAAAGTAGAGCATACTCTTAAGATCATTGATGAAGATGGAGACACTTTTGCTAAAAGAGCTGAGATGTATTATCGTAAAAGACCTGAGATTGTTAATTTCGTCGAGGAAGCTTTTCGATCTTACCGTGCTTTGGCTGAACGCTATGATCATTTGTCTAGAGAGCTTCAAAGCGCAAATCGCACTATTGCCACTGCTTTCCCTGAACATGTCCAATTTCCTTTGGAGGATGATGATCGTGAAAATGAAGTAAATCCACATAAACATCTTCATCTAATTCCCAAGGGAAGCAACATACCTCAAGTCCCAGCGAAAGCTTTCAGGAGTCAGTCTACAATGTTGTCAAGAAAAGGTCCAGGTAGTTTGAAAAGAGCAATAACTTCTGCATTAGCCAAGCGGGAAGCGGCTATTGTATGTTCAGGATTGAGTAAAGAAGAAGGATTGGAAGAGATTGATAAGCTGCAGAAGGGAATCTTGGCCTTGCAGACAGAGAAGGAGTTTGTGAGAAGCTCATATGAACAGTCTTATGAAAGGTATTGGGATTTGGAAAATGAAGTGACTGAGATGCAAAAGAAGGTTTGTAGCTTACAAGATGAGTTTGGTATTGGTGCTTCCATTGATGATAGTGAAGCTAGAACATTGATGGCTAGTACTGCCTTGAGCTCTTGTAAGGATACACTTGCTAAGCTTGAGGAGGTTCAGAGACACTCTGTTGAAGAAGCTCAAATTGAGAAGGAAAGAATCACTACTGCTAAAGAGCGGTTTGATGCATTGAGGAACAAATTTGAGAAACCAGACAGAGATAATCATATTGACGTAATTAATGTAAGAGAAGAAGAAGAAGAAGAAGTGGTTCAAGAATCCAGCTATGAATCCGAGAAAGAAGATACAAATGAGAATCTGACTGTTGTGAAGCTTGCAGAGAAGATTGATGATCTTGTGCAGAAAGTAGTTTCATTAGAGACCAATGCTTCATCTCATACTGCACTAGTGAAGACATTAAGATCAGATACAGATAAATTACATGAACACATATGTGGTCTAGAGGAAGAGAAGGCTTCTCTTATTTCAGATTCCACAAATATGAAACAGAGGATAACTGTTCTTGAAGACGAGCTAAGCAAAGTTAGAAACCTACTCCAAAAAGTTGAAGATCAGAACAAGAATCTGCAAAAACAATTCAAGAAAGCCAATTTGACTGCTGATGATTTATCTGGAAAGTTACAAGATGTGAAGATGGACGAAGATGTCGAAGGAGCTGGAATTTTCCAGGAACTTCATGTTGTTTCGGAATCTGAAGATTCTCACAATGATCTGAACTCAACCGCAAAGGAGATAGAAACAAGTAGTTTAGAGGAAAGGGAGAAAGATGCAATTGTGTTGAAAGAAAGTGACGAAGAGAAACTAGATGCTAAAGATTCTTTTGCTTTATCAGAAACAACAAGCACCTGTTTAACAGATGCGGAAGAGCTAGTAATGGAGGAGGATGAGGATGAAGAGACACCAAACTGGAGGCAGTTGTTACCAAATGGCATGGAGGATAGAGAGAAGGTGCTGTTAGATGAATACACATCAGTATTAAGAGATTACAGAGAAGTAAAGAGAAAGCTAGGTGAAGTTGAGAAGAAGAACCGGGAAGGATTTTTTGAGCTGGCATTACAGTTGAGAGAACTCAAGAATGCTGTTACCTATAAAGACGTAGAGATTCAATCCTTACGCCAAAAACTCGACACGCCCGATCCACATCAAATAGAAGGAGATAACCAGCTTGAACTTGATCAAGGGCAGCGTGAAAGCTTGAGCATTTCACCAACTTCCAACATATCGGTTTCCACTACGCCTCACCATCAAGGAGGAGACATGAAGAGAACAAAGTCAAATGAAGTAAGGGTGAAATTTGCAGATGTTGAAGACAGCCCAAGAAGAAAGTTTTCAACTGTGGAAGACAAAGTACGTACAGATATTGACGCGGTTTTGGAAGAAAATCTCGAGTTCTGGTTGAGATTTAGCACATCAGTCCATCAGATACAGAAGTATCAAACAACAGTTCAGGATCTAAAATCAGAGCTATCAAAACTGAGGATTGAAAGCAAGCAA